>JAXIVJ010011045.1:0-44993 GCA_036785665.1 Chirona hameri
CCGCACTCCACGCCGCTTGGCGGACCGCACAGGGCGTCAGCGCCGGCCCGGGACACGAGCGTGCGGCTCAGACGGCCGACTGTGTGGTCCGCGATGAACTGACTCAGGGACGCCGCCGTCACGGCGCCCTCCAACACGTACTGACTCTCTGCCTGCGAGGGAGAGGCAGGAGGGACGTATGTCAGGGCAGAAGGGACAGAGACTAAGTACGCTGTGAGACATATTATTTTCCTGCCATTTTTGCTCTATTCGGGTATATCTATAACGTTTGTATCATTCAAATTACGTCAACATATTTGACGGCAGATGTATACCTGTCAGGAGAGAGGAGATACGTGTCGGTACAGGAGTACAGTCTGCGAACGTTACGAGACACATCTCCCTTCGTTTTTGTTCTCCTCACAAGTACTGGTATGCTTAACACTGCGTGAGCTCTTAACATATTTCACGGCAATTCAAAGGCACATGTACAGTTGATTGAGCGCAATGCTTGAGAACAGAACCATTAACACCTGGCTGACCCCAGTTCAGAGTACTGACCCCAGTGCAGTGTACTGACCCCAGTGCAGTGTACTGACCCCAGTTCAGCGTACTGACCCCAGTTCAGCGCACTGACCCCAGTGCAGACCACTGAGCCCAGTTCAGAGTACTGACCTGGCTGTCGAGTATGACGGCGCCCGCCTCGCCGCCCGTCAGTCCCAGCCGGCGGGCCAGCGCCGCGTGACGCACAGAGTCCAACACGTACACACTCAGCGTGCGATTAGTGGCGCACCACAGACCTGGCGGAGGGACGGGGGACGGTCAGGGGGTCAGGAGGGGGACGGTCAGGGGGATCAGGAGGGGGACGGTCAGTGGGGTCAGGAGGGGGACGGTCAGTAGGTGGAGAGGGGGGCAGTCAGGGGGATCAGGAGGGGGACGGTCAGGGGGTCAGGAGGGGGACGGTCAGGGGGTCAGGAGGGGGACGGTCAGGGGGATCAGGAGGGGGACGGTCAGGGAGGTCAGGAGGGGGACGGTCAGGGGGTCAGGAGGGGGACGGTCAGGGGGTCAGGAGGGGGGACGGTCAGGGGGTCAGGAGGGGGACGGACAGGGGGTCAGGAGGGGGACGGTCAGGGGGTCAGGAGGGGGACGGTCAGGGGGTCAGGAGGGGGACGGTCAGGGAGGTCAGGAGGGGGGACGGTCAGGGGGTCAGGAGGGGGACGGTCAGGGGGTCAGGAGGGGGACGGTCAGGGGGTCAGGAGGGGGACGGTCAGGGAGGTCAGGAGGGGGGACGGTCAGGGGGTCAGGAGGGGGACGGTCAGGGGGTCAGGAGGGGGACGGTCAGGGAGGTCAGGAGGGGGGACGGTCAGGGGGTCAGGAGGGGGACGGTCAGGGGGTCAGGAGGGGGACGGTCAGGGGGTCAGGAGGGGGACGGTCAGGGGGTCAGGAGGGGGACGGTCAGGGAGGTCAGGAGGGGGGACGGTCAGGGGGTCAGGAGGGGGACGGTCAGGGGGTCAGGAGGGGGACGGTCAGGGGGTCAGGAGGGGGGACGGTCAGGGGGTCAGGAGGGGGACGGTCAGGGGGTCAGGAGGGGGACGGTCAGGGAGGTCAGGAGGGGGACGGTCAGGGGGTCAGGAGGGGGACGGTCAGGGGGTCAGGAGGGGGACGGTCAGGGGGTCAGGAGGGGGACGGTCAGGGGGTCAGGAGGGGGACGGTCAGGGAGGTCAGGAGGGGGGACGGTCAGGGGGTCAGGAGGGGGACGGTCAGGGGGTCAGGAGGGGGACGGTCAGGGGGTCAGGAGGGGGACGGTCAGGGGGTCAGGAGGGGGGACGGTCAGGGGGAGGTCAGGAGGGGGACGGTCAGTAGGTAAGGAGGGGGGCAGTCAGGGGGTCAGGAGGGGGTACGGGGGACGGCCAGCGGGTCAGGAGGGGGGACGGTCAGGGGGTCAGGAGGGGGACGGTCAGGGAGGTCAGGAGGGGGGACGGTCAGGGGGTCAGGAGGGGGACGGTCAGGGAGGTCAGGAGGGGGACGGTCAGGGGGTCAGGAGGGGGGACGGTCAGGGGGTCAGGAGGGGGACGGTCAGGGAGGTCAGGAGGGGGGACGGTCAGGGGGTCAGGAGGGGGACGGTCAGGGGGTCAGGAGGGGGACGGTTAGGGGGTCAGGAGGGGGACGGTCAGGGGGTCAGGAGGGGGACGGTCAGGGGGTCAGGAGGGGGACAGTCAGGGGGTCAGGAGGGGGACGGTCAGGGGGTCAGGAGGGGGACGGTCAGGGGGTCAGGAGGGGGGACGGTCAGGGGGTCAGGAGGGGGACGGTCAGGGGGTCAGGAGGGGGACGGTCAGGGGGTCAGGAGGGGGACGGTCAGGGGGTCAGGAGGGGGACGGTCAGGGGGTCAGGAGGGGGACGGTCAGGGGGTCAGGAGGGGGACGGTCAGGGGGTCAGGAGGGGGACGGTCAGGGGGTCAGGAGGGGGACGGTCAGGGGGTCAGGAGGGGGACGGTCAGGGAGGTCAGGAGGGGGGACGGTCAGGGGGTCAGGAGGGGGACGGTCAGGGGGTCAGGAGGGGGACGGTCAGGGGGTCAGGAGGGGGACGGTCAGGGGGTCAGGAGGGGGACGGTCAGGGGGTCAGGAGGGGGACGGTCAGGGGGTCAGGAGGGGGACGGTCAGGGGGTCAGGAGGGGGACGGTCAGGGGGTCAGGAGGGGGACGGTCAGGGGGTCAGGAGGGGGACGGTCAGGGGGTCAGGAGGGGGACGGTCAGGGGGTCAGGAGGGGGACGGTCAGGGGGTCAGGAGGGGGACGGTCAGGGGGAGGTCAGGAGGGGGACGGTCAGTAGGTAAGTAGGGGGGCAGTCAGGGGGTCAGGAGGGGGTACGGGGGACGGCCAGGGGGTCAGGAGGGGGGACGGTCAGGGGGTCAGGAGGGGGACGGTCAGGGAGGTCAGGAGGGGGGACGGTCAGGGGGTCAGGAGGGGGACGGTCAGGGAGGTCAGGAGGGGGACGGCCAGGGGGTCAGGAGGGGGGACGGTCAGGGGGTCAGGAGGGGGACGGTCAGGGAGGTCAGGAGGGGGGACGGTCAGGGGGTCAGGAGGGGGACGGTCAGGGGGTCAGGAGGGGGACGGTCAGGGGGTCAGGAGGGGGACGGTCAGGGGGTCAGGAGGGGGACGGGCAGAGGGTCAGGAGGGGGGACGGTCAGGGGGTCAGGAGGGGGACGGTCAGGGGGTCAGGAGGGGGACGGTCAGGGGGAGGTCAGGAGGGGGACGGTCAGTAGGTAAGGAGGGGGGGCAGTCAGGGGGTCAGGAGGGGGTACGGGGGACGGCCAGGGGGTCAGGAGGGGGGACGGTCAGGGAGGTCAGGAGGGGGGACGGTCAGGGGGTCAGGAGGGGGACGGTCAGGGAGGTCAGGAGGGGGACGGTCAGGGGGTCAGGAGGGGGGACGGTCAGGGGGTCAGGAGGGGGACGGTCAGGGAGGTCAGGAGGGGGGACGGTCAGGGGGTCAGGAGGGGGACGGTCAGGGAGGTCAGGAGGGGGGACGGTCAGTGGGTCAGGAGGGGGACGGTCAGGGGGATCAGGAGGGGGACGGTCAGGGGGATCAGGAGGGGGACGGTCAGGGGGATCAGGAGGGGGACGGTCAGGGGGTCAGGAGGGGGACGGTCAGGGGGATCAGGAGGGGGGACGGTCATGGGGTCAGGAGGGGGACGGTCAGGGGGATCAGGAGGGGGACGGTCAGGGGGTCAGGAGGGGGACGGTCAGGGGGATCAGGAGGGGGACGGTCAGGGAGGTCAGGAGGGGGATGGGGTACGGTCAGGGGGATCAGGAGGGGGACGGTCAGGGGGTCAGGAGGGGGACGGTCAGGGAGGTCAGGAGGGGGACGGTCAGGGGGTCAGGAGGGGGACGGTCAGGGAGGTCAGGAGGGGGACGGTCAGGGGGTCAGGAGGGGGACGGCCAGGGGGTCAGGAGGGGGACGGTCAGGGAGGTCAGGAGGGGGACGGTCAGGGAGGTCAGGAGGGGGACGGTCAGGGGGTCAGGAGGGGGACGGTCAGGGAGGTCAGGAGGGGGACGGTCAGTGGGGTCAGGAGGGGGGACGGTCAGGGGGTCAGGAGGGGGACGGTCAGGGGGTCAGGAGGGGGGGACGGTCAGTGGGGTCAGGAAGGGGGTGGGATGGGGGGGGGGGGTGGGGTACGGTCAGGGGGATCAGGAGGGGGACGGTCAGGGAGGTCAGGATGGGACGGTCAGGGGGTCAGGAGGGGGGACGGTCAGGGGGTCAGGAGGGGGACGGTCAGGGAGGTCAGGAGGGGACGGTCAGGGGATCAGGAGGGGACGGTCAGGGAGGTCAGGAGGGGACGGTCAGGGGGTCAGGAGGGGGACGGTCAGTGGGGTCAGGAGGGGGGACGGTCAGGGGGTCAGGAGGGGGACGGTCAGGGGGTCAGGAGGGGGACGGTCAGGGGGTCAGGAGGGGACGGTCAGGGGGTCAGGAGGGGACGGTCAGGGGGTCAGGAGGGGGACGGTCAGGGGGTCAGGAGGGGGACGGTCAGGGGGTCAGGAGGGGACGGTCAGGGGGTCAGGAGGGGGACGGTCAGGGGGTCAGGAGGGGACGGTCAGGGGGTCAGGAGGGGACGGTCAGGGGGTCAGGAGGGGGACGGTCAGGAGGTCAGGAGGGGGGACGGTCAGGGGGTCAGGAGGGGGACGGTCAGGGGGTCAGGAGGGGGACGGTCAGGGGGATCAGGAGGGGGAGGGGGGGGGGGGGTGGGGGGGGGGGGTACGGTCAGGGGGATCAGGAAGGGGTGGGATGGGGGGGGGTACGGTCAGGGGGATCAGGAGGGGGACGGTCAGGGAGGTCAGGAGGGGGACGGTCAGGGGGATCAGGAGGGGGGGGGGTGGGGGTGGGGGGGTGGGGGTGGGGGGGGTACGGTCAGTGGGGTCAGGAAGGGGGTGGGATGGGGGTGGGGGGGTACGGTCAGGGGGATCAGGAGGGGGACGGTCAGGGAGGTCAGGATGGGACGGTCAGGGGGTCAGGAGGGGGGGACGGTCAGGGGGTCAGGAGGGGGACGGTCAGGGAGGTCAGGAGGGGACGGTCAGGGGATCAGGAGGGGGACGGTCAGGGAGGTCAGGAGGGGGACGGTCAGGGGGTCAGGAGGGGGACGGTCAGGGAGGTCAGGAGGGGGACGGTCAGGGAGGTCAGGAGGGGGACGGTCAGGGAGGTCAGGGGGATCAGGAGGGGGACGGTCAGGGGGATCAGGAGGGGGACGGTCAGGGGGATCAGGAGGGGACGGTCAGTAGGTAAGGAGAGGGGGCAGTCAGGGGTCAGGAGAAGGGGGTACAGAGTCCGGCACGTATATACTCAGAGTGCGGTTAGTGGCGCGCCGCAGACCTGGCGGAGGGACGGAGAGACAGAATGCCGCGCTGGTAGCACGGTGCTCGGCGGCACGAGGAAGGGTAGTCAATGTTCGGCCACAGCTAGTCGAAAAAATACGAGAAAAAAATGTTTGAAGATCAATTCCATAGAGATGGTCTGTCAAAATGCAGAAACTTTGGTGGAGCATGGCACCGAAAACAATGGAAAGGGGTTTTCACTCCTCGGTGCTTTATGAGTATAAGTCACAGTCAGTGAGTATAAGTCAAGCCTTTATAAGTCTTATGAGTATAAGTCACAGTCACAGTATAAGTCACGTGGTGGCGTACTGACCGGTGATATTAGCCGGCGCCGCCTCCTGCTGCTGTTCCTGCTGCTGCGGCTGCCGCTGCTGCTGCTGCTGCTGCTGCTCCTGCTGGAGGTCCAGCAGCAGTCCCCGGCAGTGTACCGTGCTCTGCTGCCTCACCATCCCCTGCAGCCTGAGAGACAATGGTGATGGATGAGAGCTGCTGCTCCTGCTGGAGGTCCAGCAGCAGTCCCCGGCAGTGTACCGTGCTCTGCTGCCTCACCATCCTCTGCAGCCTGAGAGACAATGGTGATGGATGAGAGCTGCTGCTCCTGCTGGAGGTCCAGCAGCAGTCCCCGGCAGTGTACCGTGCTCTGCTGCCTCACCATCCTCTGCAGCCTGAGAGACAATGGTGATGGATGAGAGCTGCTGCTCCTGCTGGAGGTCCAGCAGCAGCCCCCGGCAGTGTACCGTGCTCTGCTGCCTCACCATCCTCTGCAGCCTGAGAGACAATGGTGATGGATGAGAGCTGCTGCTCCTGCTGGAGGTCCAGCAGCAGCCCCCGGCAGTGTACCGTGCTCTGCTGCCTCACCATCCCCTGCAGCCTGAGAGACAATGGTGATGGATGAGAGCTGCTGCTCCTGCTGGAGGTCCAGCAGCAGCCCCCGGCAGTGTACCGTGCTCTGCTGCCTCACTATCCCCTGCAGCCTGAGAGACAATGGTGATGGATGAGAGCTGCTGCTCCTGCTGGAGGTCCAGCAGCAGCCCCCGGCAGTGTACCGTGCTCTGCTGCCTCACCATCCCCTGCAGCCTGAGAGACAATGGTGATGGATGAGAGCTGCTGCTGCTGGAGGTCCAGCAGCAGCCCCCGGCAGTGTACCGTGCTCTGCTGCCTCACCATCCCCTGCAGCCTGAGAGACAATGATGATGGATGAGAGCTTTGGGGCGCCCCACCTACTGAGGTTATATCACGAATGGCCCTACCCTGTGGCACTCCACTGACGACCTGTACCCAGTCAGAGGCTGCCCCATCCAACACAACTCTCTGCTTCCGATCAGTAAGAAAGCCTTGTATCCAGTTCAGCGATTGACCTCTTATACCGAGAGCTTCAAGGGTGATGAGTATTACTGATGGCAAATAGTGGGGGTTTGAGAGAGACGTTTCGATTGTGGCGTCTCATGTCGCTAGCACTCCTCCCACAGCCAATCAACTCTCTATTTAACCCGCCGAATTATCGACCACAATATATCTGCATCAATCAACAATTAGCTTCTTTAACGCAAAAATACCGCCCCTCATTCACAAATATTTCAAACTTAACACATTCAACAAAGCCGAGACGACGCGACCGAAACAGCACACTATGGGCATACAACCCAGACCGAAGCGCGGGGTTGATAGCTGGTACCCGTCGCAGTGTCACAGTGTCGGGCCAGGATTTCTGTACTCACCCTGGATCAGGATGTCTGAAGTTAACCGGGGAGGCACCTCCGCTGTCCGGTTCTCCTGTCCCGCTGTCCGGCTGTCCTGTCCCGCTTTCCGGCTGCCCTGTCCCACTGTCCGGCTGTCCTGTCCCGCTGTCCGGATGTCCTGTCCCACTGTCCGGCTGTCCTGTCCCGCTGTCCAGCTCTCCTGTCCCGCTGCTGTCCGGCTGTCCAGCGGACACTGTCCGGCCCGGACCCGGGTCTGAGTCCGGTGTGGGCCGGCTGTTATCGGCCCACTGCCTGCAGGACGCCGCCCTCTGCCGCTCTCTGGACGCCAGATCTGGCGGGGAGAGGGTGGGAATACCGTTACTATAGAGATGGGGCAGTACAGAGACCCACTCGCCCAGCCAGCCGCCAATTAGTGGAGAGAGGCGAGCGGCAGGTGTCCAACAGCCAGCTCTGCCGCTGCTGCTGTTCGTACCGTGCGACTCATTATGTACAAAACAAATCACGGGGGAAATATAAAACAAATCCAATTATACATATTTTACCAGTGCAAGTTTCAGACAAAGTATTATACTTCAGCGAAGCGTTTACAAAGCCATCTAACCATCTAACACATGAGAAACACATCATTCAAACACATCATAATGTTACCAGCAGTCAGCAAATACCATAAGCTCCCAGAAACACTCTGCTATAGGCTAGGGGGCTGTTCCAGCGCCCTCAACCGCTTCACTTTCTCAACCGGTCGTTCCCGTGCCTCAACTAAAATCGGTTCAGCCTCTACCAACCTCCGCCGGTTGAGCAAAACCTCCACCGCTCGGCGAGCGGTTGAGGTTGGGGGAGGAAAGTCAACGTTACGTGACGACCGTTCTGGCGCACTGTCGCGCATTAGTGGCAGCGCTGTCCATGTTTTTTACATTGGAAACCCACCAAACCGTTCCCGCTCTCCGCTCCTCCGCGCCTCAACCGGCCGGATGAAACCTCTTCCGGTTGAGGGCGCTGGAACAGCCCCTATATCAATCCAAAGCGCAGCCGTGGTGTCCTGACCTGTGGCGATTGTATGCTGAAGCTGCCCCAGGATGTTTACTGTCTCCGAGCGGTTACAGTTATTGTAGTCGAGCCACACCCGGCGAACCTGGCGGTGAAATAGCGAACTATTGATTACAGAAGCCGCCACTTTCTACTTGCAATGAGGCAACTAGTCAAATGGTAGGCGATATATCATTTAACTGTTAAATCAAACACTAGAATGCGTAAAAGAGTTCGCGAATGCAACTTTGACGCAAACGTATTGCGCTTGGATCCAGATCGTCAGTTTAAATCGTTCAAAATAAATGGCACATTAAAAATCCGACAAAACCAACCAGTGCGACTAGAAAGTGTCCCTGCCGCCGCTACCACCGCCACCACAACCACAACCACAACCACAGCCACAGCCACAGCCACAACCACAACCACAACCACAACCACAGCCACAACCACAGCCACAGCCACAGCCACAGTCACAGCCACAGCCACAGCCACAGCCACAGCCACAGAAACAGGCCTCCACCGCCACCTCTGCCTAGTCCATACTGACCGGTGAGAGTGTCTCCATATCTGCGGCCGGCGCCAGCGGCCGCCGCCGGTCCAACACGAGCAGAGTGGCGCCCTGAGACAGCACCATCCGCAGCGTGTTCGACTTGGAGCCGGGCAGCTCCAGCCAGCCTGCCATCTCGTGGCGCCGCAGCGAAACATAACTTCGCATCAGCTCAGCAGACAGCGCGCCACTCGACGGCTGTTTCAGGATCTGTGGCGGGGATGGAGAGGAGGGTGTGAAGGTCTGAAGATTCAGCTGTTCTAACGAATCTATCGAGATGATGATTGTTGTTTTTTGGGCGCATCGACTCCCGATATTATTTGGCGCCTAGTGTATTGGGATGTGCAACATGCATCTATGACATACGGCCAACGTCATATTGCAAACTCCGCCACAATTTCCATGTTCACCCCATTGCGCAACACCGCCGCGCAAAACACAAACAAAACACGAATTCATTTTCTGGCCATTTTTCCCCTACATGAACAGAGATCTGCAGCTGCAGTACAGTTTATGTTGATGTCAGCTTTCTGCATAACACCTCTTGAAGGTATTCAAAAGCGTTTTCCGCCACGTCCTCCCGTCCACATCTTACCGTCGTTCCATTCCAGTTGACCACAGCCAGACCTCCGGGATGCTGAAGCCGCAGCCTGGCCGCCGCCCGCGCGTTCGTCACCACGGCCCAGGCCAGGTCGGCGTTCGGACGCTCCTCTACACTGAGCAGGGAGGCACGGAGGAGGCTGAAGTAGGAGGGCGGCGGCCGGCCCTCGAAGAACGGCGTGTAGCCCACCGCTACCGTCTGTGGAGGTACCGGGAGGTGTAGCGGCTGAGACACAGGCCTTCGGAGACGTAGGCGTGCAGACGTATCGTGCACACATACAAACAATCCACGGAAGCAAACCAAATGAGTAACAAGACTTCTGAGTCAGTGCTATCAAAAAGAACAGAGCATGGACGGCACGAGTTGATCGTGAGTCCTCGGACCTTTGGTCGCTGGAAGCTCTCGACAATAGAAAGCACCTTCTGTGAGAGCTCATATTAGAATTTGGTGTTTGCTGCTATAGAAAGCATGTTACAGCTCAGTATATCATACAGACTTAACACAGTCTAAACCGGTTCCTTCATCACGGGCCACGTTATCGTTAATAAGTCCACCAGCAGGCTGTGCACTGTGCAGTCTCCTGGAGGAAAGGTCAGTGACCGTGAAGTTGACCTTGACGTGACCGAGACCAGCGGTGTGACTAACCGTGCTGGAGGCCTGCAGCAGGGCCAGGTCCGCCGCAGTCTCCAGTCGCCGCAGGGGAGGCAGGATACCGTGACCAGTGGTGTGACTAACCGTGCTGGAGGCCTGCAGCAGGGCCAGGTCTGCCGCAGGGGACGCAGGATACCGTGACCAGTGGTGTGACTAACCGTGCTGGAGGCCTGCAGCAGGGCCAGGTCTGCCGCAGGGGACGCAGGATACCGTGACCAGTGGTGCGACTAACCGTGCTGGAGGCCTGCAGCAGGGCCAGGTCTGCCGCAGGGGACGCAGGATACCGTGACCAGTGGTGCGACTAACCGTGCTGGAGGCCTGCAGCAGGGCCAGGTCTGCCGCAGGGGACGCAGGATACCGTGACCAGTGGTGCGACTAACCGTGCTGAAGGCCTGCAGCAGGGCCAGGTCTGCCACAGGGGATGCAGGATACCGTGACCAGTGGTGTGACTAACCGTGCTGGAGGCCTGCAGCAGGGCCAGGTCTGCCGCAGGGGACGCAGGATACCGTGACCAGTGGTGTGACTAACCGTGCTGGAGGCCTGCAGCAGGGCCAGGTCTGCCGCAGGGGACGCAGGATACCGTGACCAGTGGTGTGGCTAACCGTGCTGGAGGCCTGCAGCAGGGCCAGGTCTGCCGCAGGGGACGCAGGATACCGTGACCAGTGGTGCGACTAACCGTGCTGGAGGCCTGCAGCAGGGCCAGGTCTGCCACAGGGGACGCAGGATACCGTGACCAGTGGTGCGACTAACCGTGCTGGAGGCCTGCAGCAGGGCCAGGTCTGCCGCAGGGGACGCAGGATACCGTGACCAGTGGTGCGACTAACCGTGCTGAAGGCCTGCAGCAGGGCCAGGTCTGCCACAGGGGACGCAGGATACCGTGACCAGTGGTGCGACTAACCGTGCTGAAGGCCTGCAGCAGGGCCAGGTCTGCCACAGGGGACGCAGGATACCGTGACCAGTGGTGCGACTAACCGTGCTGGAAGCCTGCAGCAGGGCCAGGTCTGCCGCAGGGGACGCAGGATACCGTGACCAGTGGTGCGACTAACCGTGCTGGAGGCCTGCAGCAGGGCCAGGTCTGCCACAGGACGCAGGATACCGTGACCAGTGGTGCGACTAACCGTGCTGGAGGCCTGCAGCAGGGCCAGGTCTGCCACAGTCTCCAGTCGCCGTAGGGGACGTAAGATACGCTGAACGAAGCGGACCAGGTGGGCCGCCTCCATCGGGCCCGTGTACTGCACTCCTGAGGAAACGAGCAGACGACAGTGGTTATCAGGGGTTATCAGGGGTTATCAGGGGTCAGCAGGGGTTGGCAGGGGTCAGCAGGGGTCAACAGAGATCAGCAGGGGTCAGCAGGGGTTAGCAGGGATCAGCAGGGGTCAGCAGGGGTCAGCAGGGGTCAACAGGGGTCAGCAGGGGTCAGAAGGGGTCAGCAGGGGTCAGCAGGGGTTAGCAGGGGTCAGCAGGGGTCAGCAGGGGTTGGCAGGGATCAGCAGGGGTCAGCAGGGGTCAGCAGGTGTCAACAGGGGTCAACAGGGGTCAGCAGGGTCAGCAGGTGTTAGCAGGGGTCAGCAGGTGTTGGCAGGGGTTGGCAGGTGTCAACAGGGGTCAACAGAGAACAGATATCAATAGAGGTCACCAGGGGTCAACAGAGGTCCACAGATTACAACTGAATTCACTAAAGGTCCCTCTTCCTTCTTGAAGCCACCTGCGTTCCTAGTACTAGTAAAAGTGCACCCCCCCCCCCCCCCCCAATCAGTATATTTTATACCCACATTATATCACAACACCAAAACAAAAATGTGTGACATCAATACATGATAATATATGGCAATAATCAAGAAAACATAACTATCAATGGGAAGACTCCGACTCTATCCCGTACGATGTAGAAATACGGCAATCTCTATGAAACTATATCTCTATGCCGATTTCTCTATCAAAATATCTGCCCCGTCAGTGATGTCCAGCAGGAGCTGCCACGTCAGCGTCCCACCTGATCGCCTGCCTTACCAGCCTACCAGGCGGCGGTGGCATGGTGATGTCATTACCATGATAATGGTGGGATAATGGCACGTCAGCGTCCCACCATCGCCTGCCTTACCAGACTGCGGTGGCATGATAATGGTGATGTCATTATCATGATAATGGTGATGTCATTATCATGATAATGGTGATGTCATTATCATGATAATGGTGATGTCATGATCATGATAATGGTGATGTCATTATCATGATAATGGTGATGTCATTATCATGATAATGGTGATGTCATTATCATGATAATGGTGATGTCATTATCATGATAATGGTGATGTCATTATCATGATAATGGTGATGTCATGATCATGATAATGGTGATGTCATTATCATGATAATGGTGATAATGGCACGCCACCGTCCCACGGCCACCGCCTGCCTTACCCCGGCCATAGCGGAGCGAGACGACCACAAATGGCACGCCACCGTCCCACGGCCACCGCCTGCCTTACCCCGGCCATAGCGGAGCGAGACGACCACAAATGGCACGCCACCGTCCCACGGCCACCGCCTGCCTTACCCCGGCCATAGCGGAGCGAGACGACCACAAATGGAAAGACCGTGATGTTCTTCAACTTCCTGCGACAATCCCCCGTCACGTGCCAGCAGTTGATGGCGAGGACCTCCACCTGGGGAGAGCGGGAGCAGGCGGGGTCAGCAGAGGTAAGCAGAGGTCATCAGCGGGGCACAACGGGCCATGGCGAGGACCTCCACCTGGGGGGAGCGGGAGCAGGCGGGGGTCAGCAGAGGTCATCAGCCGGTCACAACAGGCCTCTTAGCCATGAACAATCTGCTTGGTGCCCGAGAACCCACGAAGGGTTCGCAAAGGATCGGGGGAACTCATGAGGATGTTATAGCTGATGTCAGACCTACAGAGCCAGCAGAAGGATGAGGTGACGAGGCTCGCATATCATTGCGGGCACACTCATAATACAAACCAAGCAGTGGTTAAGGTAGTAAAAACACTATTTACCTAATGAACCTAGACAACCCAGCATCCATGTTGATTGTTGAGCTATTCCAGGTCAATAAACACGATTCGCACAGCATAGTCAATGATAACGTGGCTAATGAGCAGCATACAAACTCGGTTAAATGGCATAGTCCTATCACCCACCACATACCGGCCACCCCTCACCCTACCTGGCCGCTGAGTATGACCGCCGCCCGCACCACCTCCTGGCGCGCTGACTGGCTGGCTGGCTCCCCCCCCCCCCATACCGGCCACCCCTCAGCCTACCTGGCCGCTGAGTATGACCGCCGCCCGCACCACCTCCTGGCGCGCTGACTGGCTGGCGCTGTCCCAGGGTGCGTAGAAGAACATCAGACTGGCATGACCAGTCGCCGCCCTCTCCAGGGCCGCAGGGGTGTCGCCGGTGAAATAGTCTGTGACCGGATCACTGCGGCCGAAGAAGGGCGCAGCAGGCTGGGAGGACACCAGCGGTACCACCAGAGGTCTGCAGCCAGGGGGGGGGGTAGAAGTGGTGGTTTGGGACTAAAGGGCGATGCTGTAACTGATGTGGTGATATGGCGCTAATTACAGGGAGGGTTGGACACAGTGTTGGATTTTTCATTTCATGACCTGGTCCCGGAGAGTAAAAATCCATAGGTGGAGAGTAAAATTGTATTGTCAGGCAAGTTAAGATTTTCATTTTTGTTTTAATTATTTTACTTGGAAAGTAAAAAATCCTGATTTATAATGGATATTAAATCCTTCTGAGGAAAATTGAATTATATTTTAACTACAATGTCAGTAAGATCAGGCGAAAAGAGAGCAAATTTCCTGAACAAATATGAAGAGAGCAAAATTCTTTGGACCCAAAAAGTTCAGAAAATGGCACAAATTCCAAGGCTGGTTGGACATGTAGCATTATGTTTGTGAAGATGTTTTATACTTGTTGACTGCAAATTGATGGCATTTTTAACATCAAGCTGTTTGTTGCTTTTGTCAGGGTTTTATGGTGCAACAACTACTTCAGTCAGTTTGTGATCATAACATTAAACATCAAGATGCCTAGAGAACCCATATCAGCTGTTGAAAGTGGCATCAAACCTACAGGCAGAACAAAACTAACCACATCTACCGCCCAGCACAGTACACTTCTACACCCCTGTACGTACCCACACTGACCTCCACATCTGCCAGCACAGCTCACTTTTCAGCATCACTAACTCCATTAACTAACTCCATTAACTTGTCATAACTCACCCATGGCTGACTGCAGCATACACAGTGAAGACGCCACAGAGGATGAAGCAGAGGTGCGTGCCAACACCGTTCAGGCTGGCCATGTTGGTGCTTCTGGGCGGAGAGGGTGGCTGAGGCTCCTCAATGGCCTCTGCCGCCGGCATGGAGCGGCTCATGACCCACCATCACAGGCAGCCAAGCACTGCATACAGTCCTCTGTGGGACAGGCCACAGGGCACCAAAAAGTCCTAAGATTAAGGAGCTGGTCCAGTGCCCTCAAACGGAATAGGTTTTCATCCTGCCGGTTGAGGTGCTGTGGAGTGGAGCATGAGAACAGACAGTGGAGATTTCCAATGTAAACAGCATTGACAGTGCACCAGAACTGTTGTCACTTAATGTTAACTTTGCTCTGCCAACCTTAACCGCTCACCGAGCGGTGGAGGTTTTGCTCAACTGGTTGAGGTTGGTGGAGGCTCAACCAATTTGAACTGAATGCCATCACAGACCATCCTCAAGGAAAACACTATATAAATATTTGTATACAAAAATGGGTGAAACACTGACACTGCACAGTCTGATCACATAAACATTGCATAACATGGAGGGGTATGATGACACATTAATATAGCCTTACAAGAAGATCACATTCAGCCAGTTAATTATTGATGGAATACAGAGTCAGACTCTGACCCAAGTACCAGGTCGGAAGCCAGGTGCATAGTCTGTATTACAGACGTAGCCCGCTGCCCGTAGATACCTGGTTTCTTTCCTATTTTCACTCGTTTCGATGGATTGGGATGGAAGCGGTCTGTAATTGATGTAATTGATTGGCATTGATGCGTTGAGCCTCAATCTCGATAAAACTCACCGATTTTCGTCAAACTGATTCCGAAAACATAAACTCATCAAATTCTACACAAACGCCCAATGCTCCTCACAACCCGGCGCCCGGAGGGAACAGCTGCGTTTTGTTTACGTTTCCACATAACGGTCAAGGTTCTCGCTTGTTTAGGTGGTCAGAGTGCTCCAGCCTCCAGGTGGTTAACTGTTGTTTTTCCTTATATCGATGTCAGGCGATGAGCTCATTTATACTGCGAAATCTGTTTCACTAAGCACAAACACGACTCTCCGAGTTAAAATAAAATAAATGCAACAAATATTTCATAAAACACATTCGCAAATTCATAATCCCCGTCAACCGTTGCAATTTGCGTAATCGACTCATGCACCATGTTTTTTTTAAAGATAATCTTAAACTGAACATATTTCGTTACTAAGCCACTCGAAATAATGAGAGAAGCTAAAAAAAAACAGGTAATGCTCAAGTTGGGATTCTCGAAATAAAACAATATTCGTATACATTTTCATCAGTGTCGATTTCCACCTCAGCTCCCGCTCATTATTTTCTGTTACAGAATCGATAAGAATGTACCTCACTCACAGCGATCTTACGCATTCGTCTACGCTCCGCCGTTTTTGAAACGTTAATTGTCGACTTCGAAGCTGCTGATTGGTCATCTTTCATTAGTTGCATTTTTCTTTCTATTTAGTGCCTCAAGCACACCCGTGCCTACCATTTGAAGATTGAACTCCATTCAATATACCCCGGGTACCCTGATTGAACTCATTGCTCAAGGCCTTATAATCAATTCCGTATAAGAGCTTATAACCATTGAACTTAAAAATCCGATTTTGTGTTTGCTGATACTGGTTGCGGGAGGATCTCACAGAACGAGGGTGGGAAAATATAATTTAGTCATAATTTCTATTTTGGTCGGTGGCATTACCATTATTATTTTCACCCATTAAATTGTATTACTAACAAATAGGTATTTCAATTTGTTTCCTGGAAGTTTAAGTCAATGTAGGTAGTTGCATTTCAATTATCTTTTACCTACATTGACTTATAAAGGAATTGCCACACATGGGAATGTTGAGATAATTGAGATAAAATAGCTTGACCTGGGTGGATTCCAGAATGGCTCTGACCGGGAGAGCAGTGGCTCTGTCAGGGAGAGCTGTGGCTACGTTGCTGCCATGCAGAACAATTGGTGGTTCTTCATCACTCTGTGGTGAGAATGACTGCAGCCTGCAGGGTAAAGAAGTGTAATGATAAGACACATCAAGACACCAGACTTTGCATGCTATTGGTGATATAGAAGATACTGTCACACTAAAAATGTGAATACTGGCTATGTAGATGGTACTGTTGCGTTAAGAAAATGCATTAAAAATCGACACTACCTGAAAAGTCAGGGGTTTTGATGTGTTTGCATCATGGTTGTTAACCCTGCAGCCTTACTACTGTGTTCCTCTCTGTAGTAGTTATTTTACATACTTGATAATTATCTACAATTTCTGATCAACCACATCCTAATTTGAATTGGTTATCTGGAAGTCATTGTTTAACTACATTGAAGTAGTAAGTTGGTTATGCTTTTGTTGTGGAATGCTTACAGGTTGGATTTGCCACTCACCACCACTGCAGCAAATCCAACCAAATCCAACCTGTAATACAGGATATTTGCATGGTAGTGCTAGTGTGTTGGTGCTTTAGGGCATATTACCATCACCAATGCAATGAGCAATGTTTGTGCATGATTTCCCATGCTTGGTTCCAGGTTACAGAAGACAAACCACTGCCCCAGCTACAGTTGAGGATGCAAAGAAGATGCAGTTTCTCAGTGTGATGCGGGAGGTGCCAGTTCCAGGTAGCTTTATTAATAATGCAGTGGGTATCTTAAAATGTTTGCATAATGTTGGTAGATGCAAACTAAGCATATGCATGCCCTAGGCAAGGTCTGTCTTATCTAGTTGTTTTGTCTATCTTGTCTTGTCCAGGTGGTGACTGTCTTATAAGTATTAATGACACTATATGCCATGCACAGTGTACACCACACCACTATGCATCAGTCTGTGTTCCAGTGGGGACAGAAAATGTGCTGTCCGCTGTAGTGGTGGTGGTGACTGCTACAGCTGTATTTATGGCACTGTATAGTGTATTGTGTACTGAGCTACACACTTGCCTCATAGCTCAGTCAGGAGAGTGTTGGGCGTACAATAGGATTCACCATGGCAAGGTGAAATTGAGACGCTCCAGCGCTCACTGTTTGCTCCTGGTGGGGATGACCTGCAGCCAGTGGCAGCAACTGCGTGCAAGGTCAAATGAAGCCAGAATCCCCAGTTGTTAGGGGAGTAACATTTGTCTTCCTAACTCTGCTTCTACCAGACACTGTGCGATGGGACGATGGGTCAGGGCCTGCACAACAAGCTCTGCTTCGCGCGGGACTAGACCCCATACATCCATCCATTCTAAAGTTGCAGACTAAATCTATAAACACACACCATTCAGTATTCGCTGTGCTGCAGTGGTGGTGGTGACGGCGGCGGCCCCTGCTGGTCCGAGACGCGGCTTTACCTGCAGCAGCTTCACCAGCGTCTCGGCTCACCCTCCGCTGGTCAGCGTCTGTATTGGCCAGCCGAGCCGCTTCCTCCAGCTAGTGCTCTCCACCGGACGCTTCAACGTGCACGTGCTGGCCGAGCGACAGGTCAGCGGGGGAGTGGAGAGGTGGGACAGGTCGGGGGGGGGGGGGGGCAGATAACAGTGGGTTAGAGTGATGGGAAGGACAGGCCGGAGGGGAATAAGACGGGCAGAGGTGATGGAAGGGACACACCGGAGGGGAGTACGACGGGCAGAGGAACTGACTGAGGCTGAGAAATGGGACTGGGTTTGTCTGGCCTGTCCATAACTCCCTGACTGACTCCCTTGATGAGTCATGTATGACCCATGCATGGCCCATGTATGACCCATGTATGACCCATGTATGACCCATGTATGACTCATGTATGAACCATTTACAACCCATTAATTACCTCTGTGGCCTCTTACAACCCTATGCAACTCCATAGTTACCCTTAACCTGCGCACTGCAAGGGGGGGTTGATTTCCGCCCCCCCCCCTCAGGTTTTTCAAAGATAGCGAAAAAACGGCGGCGTGCAGCGCCTCCGGGTTTTGGTACACCTGTTAGGACATCAATTGCGCACACTTTGAGAGAGAAAAAATACTCGGGTCGTCTCAGGTCAGGTCACGAGACCAGGTCAAGTGACCCCACCACCAAAAATGTTTGCAGTTGTGCCAAAGCCAGAGTTTTTCACCGATCAGGTTGAAACTTACAGGATATCAAGAGGGCATCAGTACTTACAATTTGTATATCTCGGAATTTTGATATCGGTGACCTAAGGTCAGGTCAATTTCGTAACCTCCCCATAATAAGTCAATGGGGAAATATACAAATGCTTCCTATTTCAAGGATATGCATGGTACTAATCCAATTACTTCTGGATCATGTTATTGTAGGATATTCTTGATGATCCAAGTGTACGTTTTGTTCAGTGACCCCTATTGGGTCATTTGAGGTCATGCAAGGTCACCATCACTTTTTTTGCATAACTCCCGACATAATGAAGATAGAGAAGTGAAACAGACATCAATGTGTTTGTCTCATCGAGGCACGTCTTTACATATGTAACATGCCCTACTTGGGTCACCACTTGACCTTGACCTTAGGTCAAATTGTTAAGTTGACTTAACAAGGTCACCATATATATAATTCAAAGCGCCTTGACAAGATAAACACAATGGCGTAAACAGTTTTCCGTTATCTTTATTAAGTAAAAAGTTAATAGCAAACAACGATTTAGCAACAAAAAAACGGCGTTTTTTTCTTCTTTTTGACCTCTGGAGCCTCAAATATTGACCTGATATCAAATATGAGGACACCTTAGCGATTACAAATTTCACTGGCTGGCGTTTGCTTTTTTCCGTTTGTTTCTAACTATGGAATTTCTGGAGCGATGTCCTAAAACAGGAGAAAAAAACTGGAAAATTTGACCTTTGATGACCTCTGGTGACCTCAATTTTGACCTGACCTAAAAAGATACTAAAATACTTTCGATAAAACATGTATGAAGCTATCAAATGCCTTTTTCCGTTTCTCGCTACGTTACGTAGTTTTCGAGATCTCAGGGGGAAGGGCGGAAATCAACCCCCCCCCCTGCAATTCGTGTTCGGCGCAAAGCCCCTGCAGTGCGCGGGTTAATGGCCCTGCTATTTCCTTCTATGACTCCTTTATGAGCCCTTTGTGACCCGTTTATGACCGATTTATGACCCATTTATGACCCATTATGACCCATTTATGACCCGTTTATGACTCATTTATGACTCATTTATGACTCATTTATGACTCATTTATGACTCATTTATGGCTCATTTATGACTCATTTATGACTCATTTATGACTCATTTATGACTCATTTATGACTCATTTATGACTCATTTATGACTCATTTATGACTCATTTATGACTCATTTATGACTCATTTATGACTCATTTATGACTCATTTATGACTCATTTATGACTCATTTATGACTCATTTATGACTCATTTATGACTCATTTATGACTCATTTATGACTCATTTATGACTCATTTATGACTCATTTATGACTCATTTATGACTCATTTATGACTCATTTATGACTCATTTATGACTCATTTATGACTCATTTATGACTCAGTTATGACTCAGTTATGACTCAGTTATGACTCATTTATGACTCATTTATGACTCATTTGTGACTCATTTATGACTCATTTATTGACTCCCATACACCCCTGGGCCCTGTACTACCTCATTCGACCGTTGCTGTACCGGGGTGTCCCCAGGTGAGCCTGAGTGTGCACTTCGCTCGTCCTCCGGAGGGGGACGAAGACCAATTTGACGGCATATCGCACACCACGGACCAGGACGGCGTCCCACTGCTGCCGGATGTGGCTGCAGGTACGCAGGGGACTGATGGTACCGCGGGGTACCATGGGGTACACTGACAGTATACTATCATTGGAAAATTTGAATGGAAAACGACACCCTATAGATACTACTTTTCCACTCTTTTTCCTGCGTTTTATTGTGCATTTTCCACTCTTTATTTCTAAATGTATTGGATAATTGGAACCATGATACTAATTTATGAATGCAATGATAGGGACAGCCTGTGCAGGGAATGACTGGGTACGAATTGGCATAGGTAGTAATTAATTCCGGTAAGCGGGGAATTGTGAATTGATAAAGCAGAGTACATATGTTTTTGGGTTAAATTTTCCACTCTTTATACTTATTTTTGGCCAGAATTTTCCACTCCGCACCCCAGCTCCAAAGCAATCCTAGGACCCTGGGTACACACGGGGTACCATGGGGTGCAAACGGGGTGTCACGGTACCACGGGGTACAGTCGGGTACTGAGGGCGTCATGGGCTACTGCTGGGTATTGGGATGCCAATGGGTGTTGGAATGCCAATGGGTGTTGGAATGCCAATGGGTGTTGGAATGCCAATGGGTGTTGGAATGCCAATGGGTGTTGGAATGCCAATGGGTGTTGGAATGTCAATGGGTGTTGAGTGAACTGCAGGGTAGTGTGGCTATCACAGGAGTATTGGAGATACCCTGGTTACTAGGCTTACCCCTGGGGTTACCAGGGTGCCACTGGGTACACTGAAGTACGCCCAAGACCACTGACCGCCCATTTGGTTGCCGTATAAACAATACACATGGGAGGCCGTATACACAATACACATGGGAGGTCGCATTCTTGCAGACCTTTGGATTATTAGCTGAGCTGTAGTCAAGGCCTCACTGCCTGTGGTAGGTACAGACCAGTTGTATGCGTGATATCGTCCCGTTTTTTTTTTTAATGACTGATTTTCTCGTTACAGGCATACGCTGTTCAGTGTTCAAGTCGGACATCATCGGCGACCATGCTGTCATCTATGGGGAGGTTTTGGAATCAACAGTTGCACAGGACTGCCACCCGATGGTGTTCTATCAGCGGTAAGCGGACTGTCGGGTGGGGGGTGGTTAGGTGACGCTGCTTTGTCGTGAGCTATAATATAGCTTATTATGCCATACCGCCATACCAATATTATGGTATGGCCATACAAATGTTCGTTATTATTAGGACTGGCTACTGACCATGTTGATGGTATGTTTGAATTTTAGTTAGGGTGTTTGACAAGCGATTGATGTAAAACTACTGTCTTGCTTCCAGTTAATTGTTTTGTTGTTTCGATTTTCATTCTCGCAATACTGTGATGTCCAAATTATAATACACGCTTCGTTTAGAAACTCAAGGCTTGTTAAGCACTTCTGGTAGAAACATCATGAACTTGTCCCCATCCTCTAAACCTACAGTTAACAGTGTTGTCTGGTCTCTCTTCCCACTGATCCATATCTCGCCTTCCATCAGGTCCTACCACAGTCTGGCTGAGGTCGCCTTATAACCCATGTCTCGCCTTCCGTCAGGTCCTACCACAGTCTGGCTGAGGCCGCCTTCATGTCGGCGTTTGAAAGCCAGACTTTGCCATTCGAAGATTGGACGCACGAGGCCCACTTGAGAATGGCCTGGAACTACCTTCGCCAACACCCGCTGCCAGAGGCGGAGAGACTCATCAAGTGGGTGACTCACCCAGGGTCACAGAGGATCCGGGGTGGTCAACGCTCCCAGTGAGCGGGGACCTTCACTTCGTGGCCACTCCGTTACTTCGGAAACCATTGTATTGTTCTAGGATTATGTGTGTCAAGAAGTTTGAAACGAAACGGACATGCGATTGACTAAATTGTCTTTGGAACAATGACAAGACTATGATACAAGACAATGACACAAGACTATGACACAAGACTAACAACTGACCATGTGGTAGCTTTGGTGTCGAGCTATTTGGTAGGAAACTTATGAACATATAACTGCACTTTCCTGTTTTGGCATTGTTAGTGTGGTTAGTAGTAAGGTTACGTTATTCCTGTGTGTGTGTCATTATCTACTCTAGTTGAGCAATTTATGAGCACTCCCTATACGATTTGTTGTGTCCACACGGAATGTCCTTTATACTAAATACTAGTATATAGGTACACGACATACGACACACGACATATGAATTAATAACACCACGAGTCAGCGATATTGTCAGCGTACCCGCTGTCCAAGAATGTAGGCAAAAACACGACGGGACTGTGTACCATGGGATCCATCAAGTCCTCTATCAAGTTCCTTTATATTAGGTTATACTATATACTAATATGTACACTATATACTAGTCTTTACTGTCCTTTATACTAAATACTAGTATATAGGTACTGTATACCAATCTATAATATTTTAGTCTATACAATGCACTAATTTATACCACATACTAGTCTATACTATATGCTAGTCTGTTCTCTGGCGACGTCAGCCATGTCTCACATTGTCCTCCTCCGCGCCGTCCCACAGACAGGGCATCCAGCGGTACAACACCGTCAACAAGACGCGCGTCTCTCGCGGCTACCACGAGACGGTGACGTGCTGCTTCGTGAGGCTGGTGGCGGCCGCGGCACTGCGCTGCCCGGACCGGTCGGGCGAGGCCCCCGCCGCCACTTTCGACCAGTTCCGTCGGTCAAACGCTCACCTCTGGGACCCGGCACTGGTGGGGAGGTACTATTCACCGGAGAGGATCAACTCCGAGGAGGCCAGGAGCAGGTGAGCGGGAGGGAAAGAGGGACGGGAGGTACTATTCACCGGAGAGAATCAACTCCGAGGAGGCCAGGAGCAGGTGAGCGGGAGGGAAAGAGGGACGGGAGGTACTATTCACCGGAGAGAATCAACTCCGAGGAGGCCAGGAGCAGGTGAGCGGGAGGGAAGAGGGACGGGAGGTACTATTCACCGGAGAGAATCAACTCCGAGGAGGCCAGGAGCAGGTGAGCGGGAGGGAAAGAGGGACGGGAGGTACTATTCACCGGAGAGAATCAACTCCGAGGAGGCCAGGAGCAGGTGAGCGGGAGGGAAGAGGGACGGGAGGTACTATTCACCGGAGAGAATCAACTCCGAGGAGGCCAGGAGCAGGTGAGCGGGAGGGAAAGAGGGACGGGAGGTACTATTCACCGGAGAGAATCAACTCCGAGGAGGCCAGGAGCAGGTGAGCGGGAGGGAAAGAGGGACGGGAGGTACTATTCGCTGGAGAGGATCAACTCCGAGGAGGCCAGGAGCAGGTGAGCGGGAGGGAAAGAGGGACGGGAGGTACTATTCACCGGAGAGGATCAACTCCGAGGAGGCCAGGAGCAGGTGAGCGGGAGGGAAAGAGGGACGGGAGGTACTATTCGCCGGAGAGAATCAACTCCGAGGAGGCCAGGAGCAGGTGAGCGGGAGGGAAAGAGGGACGGGAGGTACTATTCGCTGGAGAGGATCAACTCCGAGGAGGCCAGGAGCAGGTGAGCGGGAGGGAAAGAGGGACGGGAGGTACTATTCACCGGAGAGGATCAACTCCGAGGAGGCCAGGAGCAGGTGAGCGGGAGGGAAAGAGGGACGGGAGGTACTATTCGCTGGAGAGGATCAACTCCGAGGAGGCCAGGAGCAGGTGAGCGGGAGGGAAAGAGGGACGGGAGGTACTATTCACCGGAGAGGATCAACTCCGAGGAGGCCAGGAGCAGGTGAGCGGGAGGGAAAGAGGGACGGGAGGTACTATTCACCGGAGAGGATCAACTCCGAGGAGGCCAGGAGCAGGTGAGCGGGAGGGAAAGAGGGACGGGAGGTACTATTCACTGGAGAGGATCAACTCCGAGGAGGCCAGGAGCAGGTGAGCGGGAGGGAAGAGGGACGGGAGGTACTATTCACCGGAGAGAATCAACTCCGAGGAGGCCAGGAGCAGGTGAGCGGGAGGGAAAGAGGGACGGGAGGTACTATTCACTGGAGAGGATGAACTCCGAGGAGGCCAGGAGCAGGTGAGCGGGAGGGAAGAGGGACGGGAGGTACTATTCACCGGAGAGAATCAACTCCGAGGAGGCCAGGAGCAGGTGAGCGGGAGGGAAAGAGGGACGGGAGGTACTATTCACCGGAGAGAATCAACTCCGAGGAGGCCAGGAGCAGGTGAGCGGGAGGGAAAGAGGGACGGGAGGTACTATTCACCGGAGAGAATCAACTCCGAGGAGGCCAGGAGCAGGTGAGCGGGAGGGAAAGAGGGACGGGAGGTACTATTCACTGGAGAGGATGAACTCCGAGGAGGCCAGGAGCAGGTGAGCGGGAGGGAAGAGGGACGGGAGGTACTATTCACCGGAGAGAATCAACTCCGAGGAGGCCAGGAGCAGGTGAGCGGGAGGGAAAGAGGGACGGGAGGTACTATTCACCGGAGAGAATCAACTCCGAGGAGGCCAGGAGCAGGTGAGCGGGAGGGAAGAGGGACGGGAGGTACTATTCACCGGAGAGAATCAACTCCGAGGAGGCCAGGAGCAGGTGAGCGGGAGGGAAAGAGGGACGGGAGGTACTATTCACCGGAGAGAATCAACTCCGAGGAGGCCAGGAGCAGGTGAGCGGGAGGGAAAGAGGGACGGGAGGTACTATTCACCGGAGAGAATCAACTCCGAGGAGGCCAGGAGCAGGTGAGCGGGAGGGAAGAGGGACGGGAGGTACTATTCACCGGAGAGAATCAACTCCGAGGAGGCCAGGAGCAGGTGAGCGGGAGGGAAAGAGGGACGGGAGGTACTATTCACCGGAGAGAATCAACTCCGAGGAGGCCAGGAGCAGGTGAGCGGGAGGGAAGAGGGACGGGAGGTACTATTCACCGGAGAGAATCAACTCCGAGGAGGCCAGGAGCAGGTGAGCGGGAGGGAAAGAGGGACGGGAGGTACTATTCACCGGAGAGAATCAACTCCGAGGAGGCCAGGAGCAGGTGAGCGGGAGGGAAAGAGGGACGGGAGGTACTATTCGCTGGAGAGGATCAACTCCGAGGAGGCCAGGAGCAGGTGAGCGGGAGGGAAAGAGGGACGGGAGGTACTATTCACCGGAGAGGATCAACTCCGAGGAGGCCAGGAGCAGGTGAGCGGGAGGGAAAGAGGGACGGGAGGTACTATTCGCCGGAGAGAATCAACTCCGAGGAGGCCAGGAGCAGGTGAGCGGGAGGGAAAGAGGGACGGGAGGTACTATTCGCTGGAGAGGATCAACTCCGAGGAGGCCAGGAGCAGGTGAGCGGGAGGGAAAGAGGGACGGGAGGTACTATTCACCGGAGAGGATCAACTCCGAGGAGGCCAGGAGCAGGTGAGCGGGAGGGAAAGAGGGACGGGAGGTACTATTCGCTGGAGAGGATCAACTCCGAGGAGGCCAGGAGCAGGTGAGCGGGAGGGAAAGAGGGACGGGAGGTACTATTCACCGGAGAGGATCAACTCCGAGGAGGCCAGGAGCAGGTGAGCGGGAGGGAAAGAGGGACGGGAGGTACTATTCACCGGAGAGGATCAACTCCGAGGAGGCCAGGAGCAGGTGAGCGGGAGGGAAAGAGGGACGGGAGGTACTATTCACTGGAGAGGATCAACTCCGAGGAGGCCAGGAGCAGGTGAGCGGGAGGGAAGAGGGACGGGAGGTACTATTCACCGGAGAGAATCAACTCCGAGGAGGCCAGGAGCAGGTGAGCGGGAGGGAAAGAGGGACGGGAGGTACTATTCACTGGAGAGGATGAACTCCGAGGAGGCCAGGAGCAGGTGAGCGGGAGGGAAGAGGGACGGGAGGTACTATTCACCGGAGAGAATCAACTCCGAGGAGGCCAGGAGCAGGTGAGCGGGAGGGAAAGAGGGACGGGAGGTACTATTCACCGGAGAGAATCAACTCCGAGGAGGCCAGGAGCAGGTGAGCGGGAGGGAAAGAGGGACGGGAGGTACTATTCACCGGAGAGAATCAACTCCGAGGAGGCCAGGAGCAGGTGAGCGGGAGGGAAAGAGGGACGGGAGGTACTATTCACTGGAGAGGATGAACTCCGAGGAGGCCAGGAGCAGGTGAGCGGGAGGGAAGAGGGACGGGAGGTACTATTCACCGGAGAGAATCAACTCCGAGGAGGCCAGGAGCAGGTGAGCGGGAGGGAAGAGGGACGGGAGGGAGGGACAGATAAGAGCGGAGGGAGGGACAGATAAGAGCGGAGGAGGGACATATAAGAGCGGAGGGAGGGACAGATAAGAGCGGAGGGAGAGACAGATAAGAGCGGAGGAGGGACAGATAAGAGCGGAGGGAGGGACAGATAAGAGCGGAGGGAGGGATAACGGGAGGGGGTGAAAAGGAAATTAAGGAGAATGATACAATAGTTACATTATACAATATTCGCCACATTATTATCATAAGTTGGTAACATAAGCGAAACAATTGCAGAGAACATAGCTTGCATCGTTCTTCCGGATGACCTAATTGATTTATGGATTTAAGGTGCCTGTTTTCCGTGGGATGCAGCCGAAATGTAGGTAGTTGCGTCTGACTGTGGCAGTATACTCGCGTGTGGCAATGGCCGGCTCTTAGCGCTGGCAATCACGGGACGTTGTACACGTCCGGTGTTGAGTGCCGCGACTGATCTCTGTTTTCTGTTTGGCAGGTTTGTCGAGCCTGATCGTCAGCCTCTACCTGAAGTTAGCTGACGACAAGGCAGCCAGGCCTAGACATAGCCAGCTCCGTCCTCTCGCCCCGGCCCCGCCTGGCCCCGCCTGGCCTGGCCCCGCCTGACGCCGCCTGACGCCGCCTGGCCCCGCGTGGCCCCGCCTGGCCCCGCCTGGCCCCGCCTGGCGCTGTTGAGGCTAGCTGAAGACGAGACAGTCATGGCTCAACTCTAGTCAGTCCCATCTCCTCTGTCTGATGCCAGCTGGCTAGGAGGAGGACATGACTCCACACGTGTAGTTTCATCCCCTCGTAAAAGGTCCATCGCGTAACATTGGATACTCAGATGTTAAAGCTTGGGCGCCGTATAGCCTAGTAGCTGCGGTGCCCTTCAACCCAATAATCATCATCATCTTGCTTGGTAGCTTGGTAGATTAGTTGAAATTTGGTAGATTATTTTTTAATACGTTTTCAGAGGGTCAAGTTTAATCACTATCCCTTGAGTATGAAATGTCATTTGATAAGTTAAAGGGAATGTTTCACCTTTCTGAAAGTTGTCAAATGTATGCTGGTTGTAGTCGAATATATGAAGTAAGTGCTGCTGAAAACGATGGTGATATTTTTTATCTCGAAAAGTCACTTAACTTTATACATTTTTTTATTATTTGGGATGATGACGTCATTATTGAGCCATAGGCCGCGCTGATTGGCTGACAAAGTGGGATTGGCGGAAAAAGTCGCTGTCAGCCAATCAGCGGCGGCACTAGCTTAGACCCCATTTTGCAAACTATAAATTGAATTGCTTAAAAACGGCTAAGGTTTTGGGAAAATGACCTTAGTATTTTCGACATTTCAATAAAGGCCAAAGATAATGGCTACCTCAGTTCAAAACCAATACAAAGGTGAAACATTCCCTTTAACCTTCACGGACGGGGTCCCGAGTATCAGGGATATTGGGACGAAATCTTGAATCATTGTAAGGACGAAGTCAATCGTGTCTTCGGTTCTGTACTGAAACAAAGCATCATTGCTATTTCTGAATCAGTCTTAAACCGTCGCATTGCTCTTAGTAGACAGCTGTCGTCTTCCAAGACCATGCGATAATATTTCAGATGATACACAAACTCACAGATGCCCTGACCCTCGCCATTTAGTCATGTGCGTTTGTTCTGCCATGAACGGGTGTGCTTGTTCTGCCCTGAACGGGTGCGTTTGTTCTGCCATGAACGGGTGTGTTTGTTCTGCTCTGAACGGGTGCGTTTGTTCTGCCATGAACGGGTGCGTTTGTTCTGCTCTGAACGGGTGCGTTTGTTCTGCCATGAACGGGTGTGTTTGTTCTGCTCTGAACGGGTGAGTTTGTTCTGCCATGAACGGGTGTGTTTGTTCTGCCCTGAACGGGTGCGTTTGTTCTGCCCTGAATGGGTGTGTTTGTTCTGCCATGAATGGGTGTGTTTGTTCTGCCATGAACGGGTGTGTTTGTTCTGCTCTGAACGGGTGTGTTTGTTCTGCTCTGAACGGGTGTGTTTGTTCGGCTTTGAACGGGTGTGTTTGTTCTGCTCTGAACGGGTGTGTTTGTTCTGCCCTGAACGGGTGTGTTTGTTCGGCTTTGAACGGGTGTGTTTGTTCTGCTCTGAACGGGTGCGTTTGTTCCTCCCTGAACGGGTGTGTTTGTTCGGCTTTGAACGGGTGTGTTTGTTCTGCTCTGAACGGGTGCGTTTGTTCCTCCCTGAACGGGTGTGTTTGTTCTGCTCTGAACGGGTGTGTTTGTTCTGCTCTGAACGGGTGCGTTTGTTCCGCCATGAACGGGTGTGTTTGTTCTGCCCTGAACGGGTGCGTTTGTTCTGCCATGAACGGGTGAGTTTGTTCTGCCCTGAACGGGTGCGTTTGTTCTGCCATGAACGGGTGTGTTTGTTCTGCCCTGAACGGGTGCGTTTGTTCTGCTCTGAACGGGTGCGTTTGTTCTGCCATGAACGGGTGCGTTTGTTCTGCCATGAACGGGTGCCTTTGTTCTGTTCTGAACGGGTGTGTTTGTTCTGCCCTGAACGGGTGTGTTTGTTCTGCTCTGAACAGGTGCGTTTGTTCTGCCATGAACGGGTGCGTTTGTTCTGCCATGAACGGGTGCGTTTGTTCTGCCATGAACGGGTGCGTTTGTTTTGCCATGAACGGGTGTGTTTGTTCCGCCATGAACGGGTGCCTTTGTTCTGCTCTGAACGGGTGTGTTTGTTCGGCTTTGAACGGGAGCGTTTGTTCTGCTCTGAACGGGTGCGTTTGTTCTGCCCTGAATGGGTGCGTTATGCACCTGTTAGCCCATCAAAGGTTTGATGAGCTCAGTTTCCTCGCAGCTTATTTATGCCGAAAAAAACTTAGTTTAATACACCAGTGCGTGCTTTGTTGTGATCTTGTTTTAAGGAGATTTGTGCTCAAGTGACTGACTGCGGTGTGATTGACATGAGAGTTAGAGCATCGGGGAATATATCCTCGTCGTATCCTTGCAGGTTGTGAATTCAGTGACGACTTCGCGTTTTTTGCTCGTACATGGATAGTATTTATGGTTGATTTTAGATACTCTCCCGTAACGATATTTGTATTTGCTTCAATGTCCGAACTTGAGTGGTCGTTGTGCCTCTATAAGGCGGTAATCAGGTATGGATGGCCGTTCTGAGGTGTAATATAATAAGCGCCGATGAAGCGAGGAATGTGAACATTTTACTGAACCTGACACATGCGGTTTCCTCATTCCACTTTCCTGATGGCAAATGACGTCATGATAAAATACTGATGACAGATGACAGACGCCAAACGATGTTACGATACAGTACGCTACAATACGATACGATCCTGGCGACAAACAACTTCGATCGTGGGGTTCTTTGACTGGTTGACGATACAAGGAAAGGGCTATAGAGTCGTGGACCATCAACCGTAACTGAAATTGTGACGTATGGGGGATAAAGGATAGCTGCGGGAGCAGTGACGCAACGGGTCAAGGTTCCTACGTGAAATTAATCAGTTTTCCTTCCGTTGATAATTGTAAAGCGCCTATATTTATATACGGAATGTGTGACATTGGCCTATGTTGTCACGTTTGACCGTATTGCATTTACTACGCCTCCTGCTGCCTATTGGGAAAGCAAAACGTGGAGATGCCGGGGATTGAACCCGGGGCCTTTCACATGCAAAGCGAACGCGCTACCACTGCGCTACATCCCCGGGGCGAATAGAACGCTCAAATGTGATAATAGCATAAGCTTGACAGATTATGGCTAACTTGTGAAACCAACTACTTTCATAATGGGATTTAAAAAAAGGGAAATATGTCCAGACTGGATATTGATTCGACACTGATTTAATCGATTGGAATTGTTAAATCAAAATTCCTTGAATCGAAAAATAATTGATTCACCACCAGATCTTTTGATTCATGAATCGTGATTGAATCAAAACCCACGTATCAAATCAAGGCGGATTGAATCACAAGATTTAACGATTCTTAGCGATTCAAGTACACTGGTAAATTGTACAAATACATGTAAATACATACATACATACAAATACATACATGTACAATACAAACATAGGTATGTAAGATTATGCACGCTGGACGGGTTAGCAGTAAACATAGGTATGAAATGGGTGGGCAGAAAATGGAGCAGATTGAAAAGGAAAGAGATTTATGTGTCGTGGTAAACAATAGACTATCAGCGTCAGACCAGGTTGTAGAAGCTAGGAAAAAGGCACTTAGAATGCTAGGGGCCATTAACAGAAATGTTTCCTACAAGAGTGAAAAGGTAATAACAAAACTGTATTGTGCATACGTTAGACCACATTTGGAGTATTGTGTACAAGCCTGGTCTCCAACATATGAGAAAGATTGCTGGTTGTTAGAAAGAGTTCAAAAAAGGGCAACAAAAGTGGTTAATTGTCTTGGTAGTTTACCTTATGAAGATAGATTAAAGAAATTGGGTATGTTTTCACTTAGATATAGAAGGCTAAGAGGAGATCTAATTGAAGTCTTCAAATTTGTAAATAGTCAGCATTCTGGATATTTAAAGGGTATGTTTGAGTTCAATAGGGAAAATCGAGGTAGAGGTCATCAGCATAAACTCATTATGAAACAAAGTAGGACTAGGCTACGACAGTCATTTTTCAGTAGAAGGGTTGTAGGACATTGGAATATGTATGCTACCAGGGGATGTCACTGATGCAGTGACACTTGCTTCCTTCAAAATTAGATTAGATAAATACTTTACAGAGAAGGGATTAGTTCATAAATACTCGTGGGATTAGCCTTCTTTTATGCAGGTAGAGTAAGGTGATTTGAAGGGGCGAGACTGGTGGAGGGGGGGGGGTGGGGTGGGGTGCAACCTCGGATGGGCCCAAGAGGCTCTTTGTTGCACTTTTCTTTTATGTCTTTATGTCTTTATGGCCAGTGGCGATACATGTACAATACATGGCTCGGTCCCCGACTGGAAAAAATACACTCACTACGCTGGACGCCTCGGCGGAGCCGTTGCGCCGAAATTTCGGCGCAATGGCCGTTGCGCCGAAATTTATTGGGTGCCACACCGCATGCACAACACCTGTTAACACATAAATGTGAAGTCAGCGTGTGGAAGGCCTCGCAGTGCCGCATCAGCCTCGGCATCAGGGTGTCGCCGTCTTTCAGTGCAAAGCATCAGGGGCGGATCCAGGAGGGGGGCAAGGGGCCATGCCCCTCCAAAGTTCCTGAAACTATGACTTGCCCCCCAACGGTCGGACGTACAGTTGTAGACATTGCCTTTGCAGCAGTCAAAATCCAGCTATCCACATTGAAAAACCTGCAAATTTCGCGCCGCTTCGCGGCATGATATAAAATTCGCAATTGCTTATAACAAATTTGGAAAATGGGAAAATGAATTCATTAAAGGGAAATAATGACCTTTTTCTACAAAAATGGAGAAAAAGGTCTTGAAATCGCCAGACGAGACCAAAATATATGGTAAATTAATCACATTTTGCATGAAAACTTTCCTACCGAAAGATATTTCAAGTTAAAGTTAATAAGCGTTCCACACTTTTAACGACCGGTACTTGCAAGTACTTTTGGTTCTCATCAAACTGCGGGCTTTTCCCGTATTGTTTTTTTACGCAAAGGAGTGGAAAATATATTGTGCGTTCTGCTTGTTGTGATTATATGCCCGGCGATCTTCTAAAACTAACAGCGATTGGAAAAAGTGGCAATAAAATCGGAAGCTCATCGATGCACATCAACGGCGGCATAGTTAGTGGTTGCGACCCTCAATTTTTGAAAATCAATTCATTTGTTTTCAACATTAGGAGTATTGTATAATTTGTCTGTGGCTGTATATAACACTAAGCTTTATATTATCATGAAAAATAATAATTTTTCCCAAAAAAACTAACAAACAATAACACAAAACTGGCAATTAAATCGGAAGCTCATCGATGCACATCGACGGCGACCTATTTAGCGTCGGCATTTGTTTACAAAGTCATTGTCAAGCTTCTCGGCGCACTTAACCATCTCGGCGCACTTGGCGAGTTGTTCCTGATTAGAGAGTAATGTGATTACTAATATGATTTCCTTATTTTGCAGTGCTATCATCATTGTTCTTGTTCTCGTTCAAATAAACGATAGAGGATCAACTGCCTCTTTATCAACGGGACAATCAAATGGACGCACTCCTATCTATGATGATAGCACTACAGTAATACCAGGAGCCACAGCATGTCATTCACCAATCTGCCATGCTCGTATGCACCGGAGTGCACATACGTGACTGCAGCGGGGGCATCCGTGGACCAGGCCCTGAAGCTACTCGAGATGCATGAGAGAGCCCGCCATGCTCCTGCACCGACCCATACCACTGGAGCCAGTGCAGCAGTTGAAAAGTTCCGGCGGCCTACCATCTCCATCGGAAGAACAAGTGAAGATTGGCTCTACTTCGAAACGCGATGGAGCGAATTCACCCAGGCCACCAAACTGCCTGACACCGATCGGGTCCTCCAACTGCTGGAATGCTGCGACGACGAGCTTCGGCGAGACCTGACCCGCGCCGCGGGAGGCACGCTCACGACCCAGTCTGAGGCTCAAGTCCCCTCCGCCAATCGACGACTTGCAGTTAGGGAGGAAAACCCAATGGTGGCCAGATTCTCCCTTCACCAGATGCACCAAGAATCTGATGAACCCGTTCGGGGCTACGGCGCCCGTATAAAGGGACAGGCCAGCACCTGCAAGTTCAGCCTCAGCTGCCCTGCCTGCCAGGCCCCTGTGGGCTATTCTGACGAGGTCTTTCGGGATGTGCTGGTGCAGGGGCTAGCTGATCAAGAGATCCAGCTCGATGTCCTTGGTGACAAGAACCAAGCGATGTCTCTCGAGGAAGTCTTCAGCCTGGTCGAATCCAAGGAGGCCGGCAAGCGGTCGGCGAGCAAACTGTTGCACGTTCAGGATGCCCACGCCACACGCAGCAGCTCGTACAGACAGGCGTCCAGGCGTCCAAGCGACCCAGCACAGGCTAAACGCCCAAGCAGCCAAACGCCGACAAAGAACCCTCCAGCCAGGGGACCGGCCCCGTCCCAGCCACCCACCTCTGAAGAATACTGTTCCTACTGTGGCAGGAGGGGGCATGGCAAGAAGGCCCCGCCGTCAGTCAGGAAGAATGCGTGCCCAGCATTCGGGAGGACATGCTCACAGTGCACAAAACCGCACCACTTCAAGGCCGTCTGTCGGGCGCAAGAAGGTGTATCTGAGATGGAGGAAGGAGCCATATTCGAGGAGCTATGTTCCGCTTCCAACCTCGGGGACACCAGCGGCCACACCGACAGTCGCAGTACCGTGATGCTCGAACACCATCTTTACGACCACCTCCAAGACTGTTGGACGAGGAAGTCATCACTCCCACAACCTTACGTCGACCTCCACATCACTGCCGCGCGCGAAGACTACAAGGCTCTCGGCTTCCTGCCACCCAGCACTAGAGTACGAGGCTCAACCCTTCCGGTGATGGCAGACACAGGATGTCAGTCGTCCCTGGCTGGCGTACAGGCTGTGTGCCGTCTGGGGATCCGGCCGCAGGACCTCATCCCTGTTCGAATGCGAATGCACGCTGCCAATGAGAGACCTCTGCACATACTGGGCGCCGCTGTGCTGCGGTTCCACGGTCGGGACCCTGGTGGGAGGGAGTTGCAAACCAGGCAGCTTGTCTATGTGACCAACAGCACCAGCAAGATCTACCTGAGGCGTGAGGGCTGTGTAGCACTCGGGCTCATCTCGCGGGACTTCCCAACTGTCGGCGAGGCCAGCGCAATCCAGCAACCAGAACCACAGAGCGGTCAAGTCCCCAGAGAAGACGACGACGCCACGTGCGAGCCGACGATCAGCGGGGGGCCGACAGACGGTGGCTACTCTGCTCACGACGCGAGTCACCATACTGCGTGTGACGGTGGCGACACCGCGTGCGACGCAGATCGCCATGCTACGGGCGAGCCGGCGCCGAGCCTGAGGCCGGCTGACGATGACGACGTCGAGTGCGACTGCCCGAGGCGTCAGCTCCCGCCGTCGCGCCCCGAGAAACTGCCGTTCCCACCCACTGAAGAGAACCGAGAGCGGCTACAACAGTGGCTGGTCGACTACTACGGCAGTTGCACATTCAACACATGTGAGCACCAATCACTGCCGATGATGGACGGCCCACCTCTGCGCATGATGATGGATGAGGACGCGACACCGACGGCGTGTCACAAGGCGATCCCAGTCCCCATCCATTGGTGAGACCAGGTGAAGGCGGCCCTAGACAGAGACGTCCGGCTCGGCGTCATCGAACCGGTGCCTGTCGGGGAACCAGTAACTTGGTGTCATCGCATGTTGGTGACGGCTAAGAAGGATGGAACACCTAGACGGACGGTCGACTTACAGACGCTCAACCGCCACGCGAGGAGGGAGACGCACCACACGAGTTCACCGTTTCATCAGGCGCGCTCCGTGCCAGCCAACACAAAGAAGACAGTCTGCGACGCCTGGAACGGATATCATAGCGTGCCCCTCCACCCGGATGACCGTCACCTGACAACGTTCGTAACGCCCTGGGGCCGCTACCGATACCGAGTCGCACCGCAAGGATATCTGGCCTCTGGCGACGGCTACACCAGGCGTTACGACGAGATCATCGCCGACGGCAAGCTGTCTCACACCTGCTACACCAAGTGCGTGGACGATGCACTCCTCTGGGCAGACACGATCGAAGACGCCTTCTGGCAGGCCGTCGAGTGGCTGGAAGTCACGGGAACAAGTGGCATCACGCTGAACCCCGATAAATTCGTATTCGCAAGCGACACTGTCCACTATGCCGGCTTCGAGATCACTCGGGACTCAGTGAGACCGTGCGCCAAGTACCTGAAGGTCATCGAAGAGTTCCCCACACCGCGGAACATAACAGACGTGAGAGCCTGGTTTGGTGTAGTCAACCAGGTGAGCTACTCCTTCAGTATGGCTGATCGCATGCGCCCATTCCGTGACCTGCTGAAGCCGAGCACCCCATTCCAGTGGGACCAGCATCTCAACATGCTCTTCGAAGAGTCAAAGAAGGTGATCATTGAGGAAATCCAGGAAGGTATCCGCATCTTCGAGCCAAAAAGGCCGACCTGCTTGGCTACCGACTGGTCGAAGAGCGGGATAGGCTTCTGGCTGTTCCAGAAACACTGCAATTGTGCAGGTGAAGAACCATTCTGCTGCAAGACTGGATGGAAAATCACGCTGATTGGGAGTCAGTTCACCAACCCAGCAGAATCACGGTACAAGCCGATCGAAAGTGAGGAACTGGCGGTCGCGGAAGGTCTGGACAAAGCTCGTTTCTTCGCACTCGGTTGCGACAAACTGACGGTTGCCGTGGATCACAAGCCACTTCTCAAGATTCTGGGCGATCGATCGCTGGAAGACATCCCGAACGCAAGGCTGCGCAATCTGAAAGAAAAAACACTCCGCTACCGCTTCAAGGTCACCTTCATCCCCGGCGTGAAGAACACGGCGGCTGATGCAGCCTCGAGATACCCTGCAGGTACACAGCAGATGCACGACGTTGCCGCACCGATCTTCGACGGACCACTCCAGTGCCTGCAAGCACTAATGGCGGGCGTGCGGCTCACTCAACCCAGTCAAGTGGCTCTCAGTGCCGACTTGACACTATGGGAAGCAGCGGTCGGTGCGCTCGAGTGCACCTCAGTGACATGGGAGCGGGTGAAGGTGGCAACATCGAGCGACGAAGACATGCAGCATCTCCTCAACCTGGTGGAACAAGACCAGATGCCAACGCAACCACGCGAACTGCCCGCCAGCCTTCAGCCATATCACAAACTCAGGAACGACCTACTGACGCTCGACGGCGTTCTCCTCTACAAACAACGGGTAGTGATCCCACCGAAGCTGCGTCAAGCGGTCCTGACGTCACTTCACGCTGCCCACCAGGGGGTCCAGGCGATGCTGGCCAGAGCGGAGTGCTCAGTCTACTGGCCAGGCATCACCGCCGCCATCCAGGACACGCGTGAGCGGTGCGGTCCGTGCAACAAGATGGCACCATCGCAACCACGGTCACCGCCGACGCCACCAGTCACTGCAGAGTATCCCTTCCAGTGTGTATGTGCGGATTACCTCACTCATTGACGGCTGCGCTCTGTTGGTGATTGTGGATCGATACTCCAACTGGCCAATCGTCGAAAGGAGTGCCGGAGGTAGCGCTGGACTGGTGGCGAGCCTCAGAAGAGCTTTCGTCACTTACGGCATCCCCGACGAGCTCGCCAGTGACGGAGGCCCAGAGTTCGCCGCAGCATCCACCGCGAAGTTCCTGCAGGACTGGGGGGTACATCACCGACTATCATCAGTAGCATTTCCCCACTCCAACTGCAGAGCGGAAGTTGGAGTCAAGACCGTCAAGCGCATGATCGCGGGAAGTACCGGGAAACTGGACACGGACGAGTTTGGGAGAGCTATCCTACAATACAGGAACACGCCAGACCCCGAGACAAGTATGTCCCCTGCAACCATCCTGTTTGGCCGTCCAATCCGGGATTTTGTCCCAATCATGCCTGCGAAATATCACCCGCATCCAACGTGGAGGGAGACACTGGCTGCGAGAGAAGACGCGCTGCGCAATCGCCACATGCGCGCAGCGGAGCGGTGGAGTGAACACACACGCCGCCTCCCGCCCCTCGCCGCAGGCGACCAGGTGCGCATCCAGAATCAGGTCGGGAATCACCCCAGGCGATGGGAGAAGACTGGCCGGGTCACTGAAGTAAGGCAGCACGACCAGTACGTCGTCCGGGTGGACGGGTCTGGGCGTGTAACGCTGAGGAATCGCCAGTTCCTGCGCCGATATACACCAGCTATCGTGGTGCGTCCGCCGCCGCGGACACTGGCCGACGACGTCCTGGCTCGTCGCGCCTACACCGGCGGCCCCTCGGCCCCCTCGGCCCCGTCGGCCGGGCCGCCGACGTCGACAAGTGGCGGTCCTCCGGCGGCGGCGAACGAGACGCCTCCGCCACCTCTGACGCCGGCGCACGTCAAGCCGACACCGAGCCCCCCGCACCAACGGCGGTGGTCCACGAACCCGCAGCCGACGGTGGCGGGACGACCGCCGGTGAAGATTGCGAAGCTCCAGGTCCTGCAACCATCGTCCACCATCGTGAAGATCGTCCACTGGCACCGACGTCGGGGCCGGAGGTGGATGCGGCGGCGCCCGCCCCTGGGAGGTCGTCGCGGAAGAAAACGCAGCCTAAATGGTTTGAGGCCTATGAAATGTGAACATTAAAATACGGACTATGTGCCTTATGAGGCCGCCGGTTATGTGAATGGTTGACGCTGTCTCTGATCGCCAACCCGGTGTTGGCCAAGATGGCACCGAGCTGTCGAATACATGTCAGTGCGCGTGCTTACTTGTCCGCTTCACCGTGCGCTGTTTGCCGGGCTTGTATCCCAGGACACCATTTTTTCAGTTCGTTTGTTATTCGTACAGCTCAGTATACTTTTGTTTATTTTTTGTTGGCGCAAAAACTTAGGGGGAAGTAGAGAGTAGTGTGATTACTAATATGATTTCCTTATTTTGCAGTGCTATTGAAGCGTTTGGGAATGACAGGGGGGTCATAGGGGTAGAGAGAGTGGGAGGGTATGATAGGGAACAAGGAGCTGGGCCGGGTTCCGCTCCACTCTTGGGTGTGGAGGGAGGGGTACGTTATGGGGTGGGATAGCAGTGGAGGGATGCATTGTAGGGAGAGGGGAATGGAGAAGAAGGTAGAAGGAGGGATAGGGGTAAAGGAGGGTAGGGGAATGAAAATGGAGGGGGTATAAAGAGAAAAGAGAAATGGGAGACGAAGAGTACATCCACTCCACCAGCTGTCATGGGAAGCTGCTGATCCCTCTGGCTGTACTGGGAATCACTGATCCCTCTCTCCTGTCAAGGGAACTGCTGATCCCTCTCTCCTGTCAAGGGAACTGCTGATCCCTCTAGCTGAAATGGGAAGCTGCTGAGAAGAGATATGGGAGAAGTAGAAACTGATGTAGAGATGTAGGCATGGGCGGAGAATGCGGTATGGCCATGGCCACACCATCTTAAAAGTTGGTGTGGCAGTGCCACACCAACTTCCTGACTTTATTTTTACTTTTGAATGTGACATTTTATGAGTTATTGGTAAAAAATGTAAAAAATAGCCTAATGCAAGCCTGGCAACCAAATTTATAAAACAATTAAACACACATTGTTATAGGTAAAATGTATATTGACACCTTAAGGTAAGTACTTATATTAAAATTGCAATTCAATATTGGGAGTTAGTCTTGCACACTAAAAATGGAACAAGTAACTTAATACAAGCCTGGCAAAACAATATCAAGCAACAAAGCACATGACGACAAAAGGATTTCCTAAATACAGAAATAGATCACAGAACATAACAAATCGAATTAAAAATTAACAGCTGGTAACAAAATGTATCTACCATCCCAATAATATTATCAGTTTCATTCAAGAAGCCTGCAAACTCATACTCATATACCAAGGTATCAATTTATATTAGGCACAGAGTATTTCCCAAAGCCTCAAATTGATAAATAAAACAATCATATTCAAGCAAAGCATTATATAAATATCCCCTAAGTTCATAAGTTACCCATAAATTTTACAATAATACATACATTTTGACATCTAATATAAAATAATGCATATTTGTGTGCATCTTAGTCCCTCCAATCTTAGATGTAGTGGTTTACACGTACCAATAGCAATGCAATATTTCGTCTTTCTTGCGCCAAGAGAAGTGCATTCTAATACTATCAAGTACTATAGAAATAGTTTTTTTTTGGAGAAAACGAAGGCGAGAATGTGTGCGGGGAATAAAGGAAACCGAAAAATAATCAAGTTTCTCATTCCAAAGTGTTTTCAGGGACACACACAGAGTGTCTCCCTGAAGGACGGGTCCGGAAGCCGTGTACTGTCGCGTCCTCTCCCCAATACTATGGGTGTGTTCCAAGGCTCCGCACTGGGCCCCCTGCTTTTCACAGTGTTCTCTAATGACCTTTCTTTGTGCTCTGACGACGCCTCAGTCATCCAGTACGCCGATGACACCCAACTGTTGTTGAGTGGTCCGCCAAACAACCTCAGTAGACTCATCTCGCGCATGGAAGTTTCACTCACTTCACTCGATGGCTGGTTTCGTGCGAACGCCCTAAAAGTTAACACCACCAAAACTCAACTAATAGTTTTCGGAAGCCGTCAAAATTTACGCAACATGGCTGACTTCACTGTCTCTTTCCGTGATTCTGAGTTAGTGCCATGTGCGCAGGTGGGAATCTGGGTGTTGTTTTAGACGGCACTCTATCCTGGGACGATCACGTATCGGACCTCAGCCGCCGCTGTACGGGCCTACTAATCGGTCTCTCCCAAATTCGGCATTACATCCCCGACGGTTTCATCAAAATTTTGGTAATATCACTCGTCATGTTGCGCGTCCAATACTGCCTCACAGTATATGGCAACGGATCTCAAAAGAACTTTGATCGGATTCAGAAAATTCTAAATTTCGCAGCTAGAGTTATTTTCGGCCGCCGCAAATTCGACCACGTCTCTGATCTCCGTGACCAACTCCGCTGGATGACTCCCAAAACCATGGCTGACTTCCAAACCCTGGTCACCGCCCACAAGGCCATACAGCGTGGAGAACCCGAGGTTCTGGCATCCATGTTTACATCAAATTCCGATGCCAGAGCGAGATCTACCCGTCAGGACCACCTTTTCCATCTCCCTCGGCCCCGATTAGAAACCGGCAAGCGTCGTTTTGCATATCGTGCCGCGACGTTACTGAACACCCTCCCCCGCGAGCTTGTGCAGCTGCCCCCCACCAGATTTGCTCGCGCCTCCAAAGCCAGACTTGTTCAGAGAATCTGAGCGTGGTATATGTGACTCTGCCCTAGTTTCGCCGCGTAGTTCGTGTATGCCTGTCATTGGTACCGTGCCACCAACGCGATATTCCGAACGTGACGAGTCTGAGTGCTCTGTGAGCAGTATGAATGTGCCGTGTGATGGTGTATTTGTTCAACTTTGCCTGTATGCTGCCAACCTGACACAGACTCTGAGCGGTAATCGCCACGGCAACTGTGGATGCTCATGAATGTAAATACATACATACATACATACATTGAACTCGGCGGACCGCCGTATGACGTCACTGCCGGCAGCCGGCTGGAGGCCAGGAGCCGCCGACCCACTGGCGGATCCAGGGGGAGGGGGGGGGGGCATCAGGGGAATCCCCCCCCCCCTCCCACACACACAGGAATCTAGGAGGGGCATTAAATACAAGTATGCCCCCCCCCCCCGCGCGTTCCCAATGTATCGTACAATCGTAAAAATTGTCTTTGCAGCAGTCAAAATCCAGCTATACACAGTCAAAAACCGGAAAATTTCGCACCGCTTCGCGGCATGACACAACTTTCGCAATTGCTTATGTAAATTTGAAAAATGGAAAAGTGAAGAATTCCATTAAGTGTTTGACAGAGGCTCTACTTGGCGGCCATTGCTGGCACTGGTGGATCCAGGGGGAGGCATCGGGCAAATGCCCCCCCCCCCCCCTCCCACAGGAATCTGGGAGGGGCATTAAATACCAGTATACCCCCCCCCCCCCCTCGCGCGTTCCCTGCACTGAATGTGAAGAACAATGAAAAACAAACAATGAAACTTCATGAAAACGGAAGTTTTTTCTCGAGTGATTGCATTGGAAGTTTGTATGTATCCCTTTCTTTCAATGATAGACAAAACAACGCACCTGATGCAATTCAAGCACAAATTCACTTAACCCTTAACACGCTTACCCGGTGACACTTAACCCGCGCCCGCTGGTGGGTGGGGGGGGGGGGGGGCAGAATCTGCCCTCCTTCCCGGATTTTCTCAATAACTTGAAAACTATGATAGATATCAACGTTAAACTTTCAGTACCTCGTGATGCATCCATTCTACGTCTATGCAACAAATTCCAATGACATTGATGCAGTTTTTGTGGGAGATAATGACGTTATAATGACGTCATGCCATGCCATTTTTTTGTGGAAAAACGATAAATGTTTGAACAATCGTAGAAAATAGAGGTTTGTAGAAAATTGCAAAATAAAAATGTCAAAAGAAAATAAATGACATTCTCTTCAGAATGGTTATCTCTGATTTTCAAAATTATGTGTTTTTGACCCCAAAAATGAAAATAAATATTTTTTTCCGGAAACAAAATTAACACTATACATTTTTGCAAATTTGAAGTGAATTTCTTAAGCTCGAATACCAAAATAAGGTGACCGGCCCAAATCCGCAGATAAAAAAATGAGGGTACCTTTTGCCACAAAAAAAGATGCCCCCTTCCCTCCCCCACGGAGAGAGGCTGGATCCGCCAGTGCGCCGGTCACACCAACTTTTGAAACGATTCTCCACCCATGGATGTAGGTGTAGCATAGCGTAGATGTAGAGACCCATGTATTGATGTAGGTATAGCGTAGCGTAGCAAGATCCCCTTCCGCGTACAAAACATCTGATGGTGGTAGATGCTTTTAAATTTTGAGAGACTGATCATCCTGGTCCATCGTATAGGCTGGTTCACCGACATGCCATTTCACTGCTCGAGGACGGGAGGCAGGGTCTCGCCCATGAGGGTGAGGACGATACAACGGGAAGGTGTAGGATTAGCGTCGGGTGTGACGCCCTGGTGACCATTGCTAACCTTCGTGATTCAGATCTTTCTTTAAAATCTTCAGTCGATTCGTAAGTTAGGTCATCCGTCCAGTTATCCCTCCCCATTTAACACCTGCTTAACTCCAAAACCAAGATAAAAAAAATGAGGGTACCTTTTGCCACAAAAAAGATGCCCCCTTCCCTCCCCCACGGAGAGAGGCTGGATCCGCCAGTGCGCCGGCCACACCAACTTTTGAAACGATTCTCCACCCATGGATGTAGGTGTAGCATAGCGTAGATGTAGAGACCCATGTATTGATGTAGGTATAGCGTAGCGTAGCAAGATCCCCTTCCGCGTACAAAACATCTGATGGTGGTAGATGCTTTTAAATTTTGAGAGACTGATCATCCTGGTCCATCGTATAGGCTGGTTCACCGACATGCCATTTCACTGCTCGAGGACGGGAGGCAGGGTCTCGCCCATGAGGGTGAGGACGATACAACGGGAAGGTGTAGGATTAGCGTCGGGTGTGACGCCCTGGTGACCATTGCTAACCTTCGTGATTCAGATCTTTCTTTAAAATCTTCAGTCGATTCGTAAGTTAGGTCATCCGTCCAGTTATCCCTCCCCATTTAACACCTGCTTAACTCCAAAACCTAATCGCCCACTTGTATGCCAGCGTTGCTACGTTTTAGTTACCTTCAAGTAATGATCCGTCCGGCTGTCCTGACTGAGTTTGCACCACTCCTACTGGGTCTAAACCTAAGAATTATCCTTCGTCACCCTCACTGCCACTCTCTCAGCTACAGACATTCCGCTTTCATACGCCCCATAGTGATTTGTGCACCCCCAAAATTCCCTCCCAGTAGTTTCGGATGCCAGCTGGATGAGTGACTCCCAGGTAGGATAAATGTCCTCATCAATACGAAATCCTAGTAGCGCTCCGCTGAACGACAGCATTGCTGCGTGGGCCGCCCAGAATATATGTATTCAATGTAATCCGTCCGGTTCCTACTTTAGAAGGGAGCTAGTTTATCCATAGGACTTATATGAAACACCGACTACGCTTTACTGCCCGTCTTATCCTCTCTGTCCGGGAGAGGCCCCTATACCTACTGTCCGGGCCTCCGACCTGGGCTCCGCCGGACCTGGGTCCTCTATCCAAGCTCACCACTTTGGGCTCCGCCGGACCTCTGACCTCCATCCGGGCCACGACCTGGGCTCCGCCAGACCAACTTTCTAAGTTAACATCGACCGGCATCGACGGCGGACTACGCGGATGTCCTTGCCTATATACCGACTGCGGGCGCCCGGGAATCTCTAGAGGAGATCTTCCCGTCTAACCTAGAGTGACTTCTGAAGCACGTCAGGCCTCCTCCTCCCTCTCATCCTTCCTCCCTCGCCCTCCTTTTTCTACGCCAACCTATCATCCTCTGGCATTTGGCACCCGCAGTCTCGGACTTACTAATTGTAACCTCCCTGTGATATGCGGCCAGCCGATATCACTCGGCCTAGGCATAATTTTCCACGAGCACTTTCACATGTTTCGCCACGCTGATAGATTTTCGATACAAGGATCGGGCACACAAGCCGTCATGCCTCTCCTCCAAGCTCCGATACTATTTAATATCTGTCCTGTCCTGTCCTGACCCACTGTTGCAGGGATCACACCTCCCTGTCCTGTCCTGTCCTGACCCACTGTTGCAGGGATCACACCTCCCTGTCCTGTCCCACTGTTGCAGGAATCACACCTCCCTGTCCTGTCCTGTCCTGACCCACTGTTGCAGGGAGCACACCTCCCTGTCCTGTCCCACTGTTGCAGGAATCACACCTCCCTGTCCTGTCATATCCCACTGTTGCAGGGATCACACCTCCCTGTCCTGTCCCACTGTTGCAGGGATCACACCTCCCTGTCCTGTCCTGTCCCACTGTTGCAGGGATCAAACCTCCCAGCCCTGTCCCGTCCCACTGTTGCAGGGATCACACCTCTCTGTCCTGTCCTATCCCACTGTTGCAGGGATCACACCTCCCTGTCCTGTCCCACCGTTGCAGGGATCACACCTCCCTGTCCTGTCCTGTCCCACTGTTGCAGGGATCAAACCTCCCAGCACTGTCCTGACCCATTGTTGCAGGGATCAAACCTCCCAGCACTGTCCTGACCCATTGTTGCAGGGATCACACCTCCCTGGCCTGTCCTGACCCATTGTTACAGGGATCACACCTCCCTGGCCTGTCCTGACCCATTGTTGCAGGGATCACACCTCCCTGGCCTGTCCTGTCCCACTGTTGCAGGGATCAAACCTCCCAGCACTGTCCTGACCCATTGTTGCAGGGATCAAACCTCCCAGCACTGTCCTGACCCATTGTTGCGGGGATCAAACCTCCCAGCACTGTCCTGACCCATTGTTGCAGGGATCAAACCTCCCAGCACTGTCCTGACCCATTGTTGCGGGGATCAAACCTCCCAGCACTGTCCTGACCCATTGTTGCAGGGATCAAACCTCCCAGCACTGTCCTGACCCACTGTTGCGGGGATCAAACCTCTCAGCACTGTCCTGGCCCATTGTTGCAGGGATCACACCTCCCTGGCCTGTCCTGACCCATTGTTGCAGGGATCACACCTCCCTGGCCTGTCCTGACCCATTGTTGCAGGGATCACACCTCCCTGGCCTGTCCTGTCCCACTGTTGCAGGGATCAAACCTCCCAGCACTGTCCTGACCCATTGTTGCAGGGATCAAACCTCCCAGCACTGTCCTGACCCATTGTTGCAGGGATCACACCTCCCTGGCCTGTCCTGACCCATTGTTGCAGGGATCACACCTCCCTGGCCTGTCCTGACCACTGTTGCAGGAATGACACCTCCTTGTCCTGTCCATGTCCTTCTAGCTATCCTATTACGAAATCAATATCAGCGATGTTTCTCCAACTATGACTGAGTACTAACCGCTTTACCAGTTCTCTATCGGGGACGTAAATTATATGACCCTTAGGTAATTTCCTACATGGGAAACGTTGTCCAAAAAGAATCGCAACCAGAGATAACGTGCATATATCACAAATGACCCATTTCAATAAGCATCAGCTAGTAATCTCCTAAATATCACTTTTAAACTTCAATATAATCGGCAGTGCACCATCGTCAGAATAGATTCAAATAATTTAACGCTGTTTATAGTTGGCTAATAATAAGGCTTAAGTTACCACTTGGACTGTCAATATACAGGACATCTAACATTACAGTTGTACCATGACGTCAACAAAGGGAAGGCGTCGGCTG
>JAXIVJ010011046.1:0-37500 GCA_036785665.1 Chirona hameri
CGGGCCCGGCCGCCCCTGCATTCCAGGGTCTGGCGCCCCCAGCCTGGCAGGCCGGCCGCAGCTCTCCGCGTGACGGTGGATGGTGGAGCCACGGACCGGGACGACCGGACGGAACGGGACGGGACGGGACGGAACGGGACGGAACGGGACTACCGGCATGGCGCGCTCACGTACACCGAACGGCGGCCAAATACAGTCCGCAAAATCACTCATAGCACGCTAGAAACGGGTGTTTATGGCTGGAAATGTCACTCACTCGGTAGCTCGGTGTCCCCACTCGGTACCTGCACACTCTTACGCACTTTGTGGGTTCGCGGCTATGCCAAAATGCCTTAACCCTCGCCCCGCTGGGAGGTAATTTTACCCCCCGTATTTTCTCAATAACTTGAAAACTAGGATGAATAGCGACGTCAAACTTGCAGTACCTTATAGTGCATCAATTCTACGTCTTCTCACATCATTTGTACATAAATGGAGGCAGTGCTTGGGAAGATAATGACGTTTTAGTGACGTCATGGCATGCCATGTTGGGTGGAAAAATGATAAATGTTTGAAAATTCGTAGAAAATGGAATTTTAACGCAAATTGCAAAAGAAAAACGTTAAAAGGAAGAAAATTCCATTGTCTTTAACATGGCCATCTCGGATTTACGTAATTTGTGTTTTTCGCCCCCAAAGTTAATAATAAAAAAAAGATATTATAAAAACGGAATATATGTTAGAGAACCAAGTATGGACGATACTCAAGCCAAATTTCAAAGCAATATCTATATTTTTGACTGACTTATGGCTCCCTAAGTATAAGCAACTCATGACGTCATTTTCCCCCGTTTTTTGGCTTTTAGATTAGATACAGACAAGTAAATATCAACACTGTATTTCTGAGACAAAGCTGGTCTAGAAACATGCCTTATGTATTTATATTAATCTATTTCAAATTGTGCCCTTATTGTGACCTGGCCTTGACCTTACGGAAATTATATGGGTCAGGTTGTGAAAATGGCGGCTTCTATCGAATTATATGTGTAAAATAACCCATACAAAATGTGTCGCATGGCTTTCGTAGACCTGTGACCTTTTGTGACCTGACTTCGGCCTTGACCTTTGCTTACAATTACACTTTCGCTTTTACGGTAGATGCATTATACCTTTGAGAGCACCTTGTGCGATAATAGTCGCAATCTAAGGCTTTGGATGGAAAGTATGGCTCAAAAACTCAAATACCTCAAGTTTGACCTTTGACCTTATCGTGACCTGACATGTGACCTTATTTTAAGAATTTAGGGTATGCATTATATTCGTCTCCTTGAGAGTTTTCGATCGCCGCCTTGTGCGTCTCGCTGTGGCCATTGGTTCGGAAGATACGGGGGGTAATATTTATCCCCCAGCGGGGCGCATTCGGCTACCGACCCCAGCGGGGCGCGTTCGGCTGCCGATCCCAGCGGGGCTACACGGGCACCACACTATCAGTCATATTTATAAATGTTTGCAAAAGAGACGCAATTACAACTGTTAATACTCATAGTAACATATACAAAACAGTCAACTCCTCATATTAATTTATTAATGACCAAGACGCGTTTCTATAACTTCTTCAGTTGGTCATTCAAAATAGGACTATTTGTTATCTTATTTTGAATGACTAACTGAAGAAGTTATAGAAACGCGTCTTGGTCATTAATAAATGAATATGAAGAGTTGACTGTTTTTTTAGTAATAAAACTGTAACCAGTTCAACAGTTTTGTTAGCAAAAAGGCATTTGCATCAACGTAATTCCTCTAAAACTAGCTTTCGGCTTATTCCTGGCTGCTTTTAAAAATGCTACACTTTCGCTTTCTTTAATATTTCTGTTTTCAAGAAGTGACGGTAAAGTCGGGCCAAGAGCTTAATACTCGGAGATCAAACCTAGGCTGGAGTGAGCACCGCTTGCTGTTGGTGGTCACAATCCTGGGCTCACTGCAGCTTATTATAACGGTGTGACTGTAAATCCCCGGCGATGACCACAGTCGGTCCGATATATGTTCTGTCGACAGACTTTGTGTTCGCAGAAACACCGGCAGTGGCGGCCATTTCTATCGGATCCCACACTCGTCAGTGGTTGTCATTTCTCAGAATGGATGAGACCAAATCTGGCGGTGGTTTGTTTTGTTCAAAACATGACATGATCAATTTGTTTCTGGAAATGTAATTTTACTGTGGAAAATTATATCTCTAAGATGATGTTTTTGCCGGTAGTAATGTGTACGTGACTATATAAGGTACGTGACGTACGTGTGTACGTGACTATATGTATAACGCCCGAACTGCCAGTTCAAGCAAGACATGATGGGATAATCCTACACATTTGTTTTGTCGTCCATGGTATTAACTCATTTAAAGAGGATTTTCACCATGAGCTATACAAAGTTTCAGTTTCAGTTTCATTTTATTACGATAATCACCAACAGGTATAAATGGCCACTGACAGATGAAGTCAAAAAAGCTCAAAACAATAAATAAATAAGCATAGCACGTCACCTCAGTCAAGCGTCACCTCTTACTCTCCACGTACCTACATATGCGATTGCACTCTTTTTTAACTTGGCGGCACTGTGCAGTGCAGTTCATTTTTACACGAATGTTAAATTTTCTTGGTGGCACACTTTTTCCCCCGCTATTTCGACTACGCTGAGTCCAATGGTATCAACAATTTTGGAATAAATATTAAGGGGTCGCGAAAAATGGCCGAAAATTCCATGTTTTGCTATAAATGCCCTAAAATTGTCCATCTTGTCTCCGCGATTTTACGAAACGAAATCAACATTTTCCTTGTGCCTACTGTTTTCCTGTTATTTAGACTATGGTGATTCCAGTGGTATATTGTTTTTAATCGGAAGATATTTAGAGGTCGCAAAAAAACGTTAAACATTTCAGCTTTTTCTTTAAATACCCCAAAATCGCCAATTTCGTAACCGCGGTTTCACGACATGGCACACTTCTTCCTAGTTAATAGGATTGTGCTTATTCCAAATATAGCAATACATTTTTCATTTAAAATAAATATTTAGGGGTGGAAAAATCGCCAAATATATGACACTTTTCTATAACCATCCCAATATCACTTATTTTGTCCCGCCAATATTACATGCCTGCACTGTTTTGGTTCTTCCGGAAATGTAAATTAGATATATTTAAACGGATATAACATAATCTTCACGTATTTCCCTTTTTATTTAATAAGATGCATGACAATTTTATCTTGTATAGGTATGATTAGTTCTTTGGGACTCCATCACTATGCACGACGCATAACCCTTACTGACACAAGCGGCTTTCTAAAAGTGTGTCCCATCAAGACAAATGCAATTGTAACTTATGAGTAAAACATCAGTCGTCGTAGCACTGCATGTGTCAACCATAGCCTCTTGACAAAAAGTTTCCTCCCAAAATGACTTCGAATTGAAGTGATACAACGTCACACATACGCTTACAGGCCCGAATTAGGGTTGACTTCTAGACCGTGGGAACCTGCTTGCGATGGTACTAACCCACCTTCAGTAAGAATATCGCTGCAAAGAGCCAGCACCAGTGTTCAGCTCGGCTAGTGCTGTTATGGCCACTTCTTCTTCCGCCACATCATAGGTAGTGTATGGAGTACTCAGAGGTGTAGCTTCTCCAGGAAAGTTTGGGGGGAGGGGCGAGCTGGGAAAAGTCGCTTAAAGTGCCATTACAATTCACAAAAATACAGATTTCTCCCTGAATTTGACCCACTTCCTCGTAAAAGTTCAGGGGGGGGGGGCTGACGACAAGTTGGGGGGGGGACCTCAACTGAATAGGATCCTACACCCCTGGGAGTACTGGAGTACTGGCTTAACTCATGCAAGATGGCGATCTCGGTGACAGGAGAAGAAAACCATGCTGGAGTGTATAGAACAGTGTGATATACTGCGATACAATGCGCAGCTTTTCTTAAGATTCGCTGTTAAGCTGCCCGAAAAAAAGAAGAGCTTCAGGCAGTGAAAGATTTAGAAAATGAAAGTACGTATATCACATACCTTCATTTTCTTGGTATTGTACTGCCTAAAGCTCAGGAGAAGGTAGTACTACAGTACATAATGTAGAAAGTTAGTGATATACGTATCTTTTTGCAGAGGTCCCTTTTATCCTCCCTGTAACCGGTCCTCCGTCCTATGTCACGTCCATGTCAACCCGGGTCTGGTCGTCGCTGGCCACAGGGCATGTGGTGGACCTCGAGTCGCAACCCGGGAGTGGTGACGCCGTCATGGCTTGGGCCCTCCTCGCAGCTTCACCCTGCGGGATGTCCATTGTCCATTTCCAGCCCCCCCCCCCCCTTCCCTCGCTAATTTGGACGAGCAAGTCGGTCAAATCCCGGGATAAATCTGTATTTTTGTGAATTTTGATGGTACTTTAAGCGATTTTTCCCAGCTCAGCCACCCCCTAAAAAACTTTCTGGAGAAGCTACACCCCTGAGTACTCCATACATTACCTATGAGGTGGACCATCGCAAGCAGGTCCCCACGGTCAAGAAGTCAACCCTAATGCGGGCCTGTAAGCGTATGTGTGACGTGTGCATCACTTCAATTCGAAGTCATTTTGGTAGGAACTTTTTGTCAAGAGGCTATGTGTTGAACAGTATGCCACAATAAAATATTTAATTCGTTTCCTAAAATCGCGGAGACAAGATGGGCGATTTTAGGGCATTTATAGCAAAACATGGAATTCTCGGCGATTTTTCTCGACCCCTAAACATTTTTTATTTCAACATTGTTGATACCATTGGAGTCAGCGTAGTCTAAATAACGGGGGAAAAGGTGTGCCACCAATACAATTTCACATTCGTGTAAAAATGAACCACCCTACTGTGCAGCCACACATCGATGTCACGATTCGCGTCAAGAAAAACATTGCAAGCCTTCAGAATGCCACAGAACAGTCCGCATTTGACCGTATTTGCTCGGGCATACGGAGTATTAAACAAAATCCTGTTGTGAAACTGCCGGGTTGGGACCGCCAGCGAAAATTGAGACAGTTGAGTTGATGACGTGAGTGGTGAGTTGATGACGTGAGTGGTGAGTCGATGACGTGACGATGGACATTACGAATGAACATGATGTCTAGCTGCTCTCGTCGGGCTGCGAGAGTGCTCACTCCGAAAAATTCCATGAGCTCCTCGTACTGGAGTATGGGTCCTGTCACTCGGTATCGAGCACATAGCCACATCAATAATTTATGCTGAACGCGTTCAATCCGCTTCATGTGCGCCTCAGCCGCTCCATCCCACACCAAGCTACAAAACTCCAGAGTATATTTCACATTCGCACCGTTAGGTGCTCATTACGGATTTTCTACTCTGTTCTTTGAGTGATCGACCATGCTTGCCTGTTTGCAATGACCTCATCAAGAGACCTAGTGCCCTGTTGGCCTTGCGCATTGTGGCGTCTACATGGTCACCGAAAGTCAGTTTCTCGTCGAGAAGGACATCCAGATCTCGCATCACCGTCACTCTTTCAAGCTCCACTCCACCTATGATGTATTGGTATATGTGCCGGTGACTGGCGCACGTCTCAGCGTCAGCGTCAGCACCTTGCATTTAGTCGGGTTCAATGTCAGGCCCCATGTTGTGGACCAGGGGCACAGGGAATCGGTCTGACTGCATGAATCGAACATCTGAGTCGCTGTCGACTTAGCAGTACATCTTTGCGTCGTCAGCAAACATCAGAGTGCTTGTCTCAACAGCTTCTGGTAAGTCATTGATAAAGCAGGCGAACAGAAACAGTCCGCCCTCCGGTGTCCCTGACGGAACAGGCACCCACTGCGAACACTTGCCCTTCACAACGACCCGCTGCTCTCTCCCAGACATGTACGATTCACACCATTTGAATGCTTGGTCAGAAATGCAATAGGAGTGCTTCAACTTATGAAGAGGCAGCTTGTGATTAACGCTTTGAAAGGCCGAACTATAGTCTGGGTAAATCACGTCCGTCTGGGAGCCAGCAGAGATGTTGCTCCAGGCAGTGTGCAACATCGTGCACAGGTTGGTAGCGCACGAGCGAGCTGGCATAACACCGTGTTGCCTGTCCGATAGGGCTGGTTTCACGTGCTGAAACAGTGCAGTAAAAACAACTCGCTCCAACACCTTGCTAGACAGAGGTAAACGAGCCTTCCCTCTGTTAAAAAAAAACTCCTTCCCTCTGTAAAAAGCAACATCTTCCCAGAATTTGCTATCACCAATGTTTATGTCTGAATCAAGGAGCGAGTAACTGCTTCTCTCAGGGTAAGTGGTTCTCTCAGGGTAAGTGGTTCTCTCAGAAGCTACATGTCAGTCATCTAAAAGCTGACGGTTTGTGTTTTGGCCAGATTACCCACTTTAACTATCTCTATGCCATTGCAGGACAGCACAACATCTCCTTGACCGTGTTTGACGGCAAGTGGACGCCTGGCTTCAACTACGTGGTGCGCATCGTGGCTCACACGAATAACCGCGATCTGGGGAGGCGAACACACGCGCCCAGCGCCCCTGTCAACTTCACCATGACCGTTCCACGTGAGTAAACCAAGTTGCTGTCAACTTCAACATAACTGCGTCACGTGCATACGTTGATTGGAAATCGCTCCTTCCATCTGTAAGACCTCATTTAAATTAAGGCATTCAATGAAAAATTGTTTTTGACTGGGGAGTTTCTGGGACGGCTTGATTGTAGGCCATTTATGTGTCGAGCATCCACCAAAGGTGGTTAGGGATTGACTTCAATCAGTTTACAAGCTTCCAGACCGACTACACCGGTAGCATAACTGACACTATGGTATTTGATAACCAATGTCAGAATTATACCAAGTCACGTACGCTCGGCGGTCTGAGAAGCGCTCGACTCACATCAGTCGAGTTTAGTCGGTGCCGCGTGGCCCATTTGGTCCAGCTGAACACTGCTAAGCTAGGCTAGCTGGGATAGTTTAGTGGATGTTCTCGGTCCGGTCGTCAGCTGCAGCCAGCGGCGCGATGCGACTGCGGTTGATTAGAGCGTTGCAGAGGGGTTGTCGAGGGACAGGTAACAAGGTGTTGAAGAGACGGACCTGCTCGGGTGCCGAACTCGCTGAGCGCCGATGAGCAGACAGCGCTCAGCTGAACTGGGGATCGAGCCAACTCGCCGAAGTTGTAACGAGATGTCAAACTTGTCAAGACTCGTCACACCCGTAATGATGTGCTGAAGTACTGAAGAGAGCGCTGAAAATAGCTCGTACAGGCCGACTTGGCTGTGGTCGCAGGCTTGAGCAGGTAAAAGGCAGTGATATATAAAGTCGCGTACGTTTGTTAAATTTCGCATTTGGAAGCGTGAATGTAACAATCGTTAAGACACTTCTGTTAATATTTTTTTGTGTGGGGTAAGTTAAATATTGTTGATATAAAAATGCATTAAACTTACTCTAAAAGTAATAATTGAGTGCAGAAAGATGGCATCGGTCAGGTATCCGCAATATTGCACTTTACCTTTATCAACACATTGGAAATGTAAAATATGATGTTTTGCAATCAAATATTATTTACTTATGCACAGATAACAGGAGACCTGAGGCCTGTTCCGCATCTAAGAATATTCGACTGCGCATACGCAGTAAGGCGCACTGAGCCTGGGGGAGGCTAACTGGCGAATGACGTCGAAAACTACGACGTCATCGCCCATCATGCTCCTCAGAATGTCTAAGCCAAAAATGTCTGGATGCGCCCGATTTCGGAATACCTACAATTTCGACGATATTGGTGCCGGCGACAAAATAAGCGGGCACATATCGCGGAAACTGGTGGATTTGAGAAGATGAAGATGAAGCAACTCACCTCATCGGCTGATGATCACGGTCTTCGTTGACGTGATTCATGACAATGTCATCATTGCTACTTTCTTGGTCTTCCATGAAAGCATTGTTGATTAAATCAAACTTAAAATAATTGAGGAATTCCTCTTCGCTTACCTTCCATCCCGATCACATTATATAAATCAATTATCATAAACAATTCAAAGGCACGTATTTCAGGCGTCACAACGGGATTACAAGATAGCTACAATAAAGAAACCATACATCAGAAAGCTTATAGAAAGGTTGCTGCAATTTTGTATAGGCCACTTCTTCATTGCAAATGCAATTGTCCAAAGAATATTCGGCCTATCTATGACGTCTTCAAAAGTGTCATGACGTCACCGAAGGTGTGACGTCACTTAAGGCAATAATATTAATAGATGCCGAACAGTCCTCTGGATTTGACACGAAATATTCGGCCTCTTATTTTAATCACAGCAATGAACGACGGTGCTGGACTCGCATTTTCACGAGCCGAGACATAAAAGTGTATCAGCTTAACAGCTCCGTTTCAAATTTCGGCTCTAAAGTAAGAGGCCGAAAATTTCGTGTCAAATCCAGGTCTCCTGTTATCTGTGAGTTGTGACTTATGACATAAAAAGCCTGCAGCAGTGCGGCGCTGGAAAAACCGCCTCCTATTCAAATTCGTATTCAATATATTCAAGCTCCCACCAAAGCCTCGTTGACGCCTGACGCATACTATAAAATCAAACATTCGCCTGATACATGCTGTGCCGCTTGATTTTCGTGCGAAGCGGAACATGCCACTTGGCCGCTCCGCCAGCTTGCTGCGGAGTGCTAGTGTTAAGTGTCGGTATCTTTCGACAGCTCCCGGCTGACTAAAGATCGGATGCATCACACGTGCAGCCGAGTTCTTAAAATACACCAGTATCTTCTGCAATCCACTGCCGGGATTGGCAACACTGGTGCAGGCTTCAAAAGATTATAAATATCAAGTCAGCATTGGAGACCAAATATGCTGGCACCCAGCGAGTAAAAATGGTATCCTTTAGCATGCAACTCTCCATCACATACCCACCCTAAAGAACTGACCACCGCATCCAGGGGGCAAAAAAGGTAAAATTTGCTACCAACCGAATTCGACGGAGCCCAATTTTGCTACACTTTTTCATCGAAGCTACTTTTTATCGAGTTTCATTACATTCTCATCGAAGCTACATTTCTACACATTTCAATTGCTACATTTCCATTTTGTTGATTGCAAATGTTTATATCTGCTAGTGCGAAAATTCGCCAAAAAAACTGGCAAGCAGTTCAGCAGGTATTGCAACGTTATTTAACCGGTCCTTTTGCAGCTACGCCAGGCTTATTGTTATACCCAAGTGCCGATCTACCCACCTAGACACCAAGCCAATCGTACCCTCATGGTAGTGTCACCCACTTGTTGGTTTCAAGTCAAAACAGGTTCAACATTTGCAATAGAACAGACGACTATATTTTGCCTTCCAACATCCATCCAGACGACGTATCCAATATATCCATGTAATTGCCTATTTTGATTGCCTTCCATTATCTACCTCCATTTCACCTTCCTTCCACCCACGGGCGGATCCAGAATGGGTGGTTTGGGTCAGTTGGGGCGTGGGGGGATCCCGAAAAGTATCACACAATTCTGAAAACTCATCGGATTTCGCTTGGTTGTGCATCGATAACTGATTTGAAACAAACTTTCCTCAGTAAAAGTTGCTTAGCATTTATATTATCTCAGGAAATGTATCAAATTTGCGCCGATTTCAGGAGGATTAGGGGGCCATGTCCCTCCCCTGGATCCGCCCCCATGCTTCCACCTCTACGGCTGCATCCCCTCCGCCTCAGTCGCCGCAGGCCGGCTGTCCTGCGTCGCCGCCGTCCCAAGGTCGTCGTTAACGGCGGCGGCCGACCGACCCGGTTCGGCTGAGGGTGATTCGGGCCCGGTGTCGGGCCGCGGTGGGCGACATTGGGGAGGGGTTGACGGGGGAGGCGGGTGTCGGCAGATTGATGTCGGTGTCATGCGCCCATCGTCCGCCTGAAGAATGTAGTTTTGAGTTTTTTTGCCGATTTCTTGAAAACGGTCCAGAAAGTCGAGAATCAGACGACGGTCACGTAAACTTCGTTCAAATTGGAGTTTATAAATAACTTGAGGGTGGCCTTTCTTCAGAAATGACATCACAGGCACGACAAGGACAGTCACTGGCGCGACGAGGTTTGTCAGAAAAAATCAAAGCTTCTTGAGCGATTTTAGGCTAATTCCGCACTCACAGTTTCCGAGGAAGGTGCCAAATGTGTCCCACACGTTCCCTTCTCCACGTCCGCACCGTTTTTCACAGTCACGCTGCCTGTTTCCGGACAAATACGAATAATACTAGGGAGCGGCCGGGGTCGTACCCTAGCGCAAGCCGCCCGACATGGCCGTCGCCCGACCGCCCTAACTTGTAGTGATGGTGTACCATAACATGCACTCTTGCAATCTCTACGCTTCATTGCGTTACAAACATTTTGTTTAATATGGCCTGATAAGAACTTTAAAAACATTTTATTAAAAGATATTGGAATATTTTGAAGTAAAATGTGATGTCCTTTATTCGTATTATGCGTGATACAAAAATATACAACCTGTATCACTCTCTGTCGATTCATGTTGGCGTTTTTTGCTACAATATTATCTATCTCGGGAAGGTGAGATTGCCTTAAATGGTACGTTTAAAGTCTCTAGATTTTGCGAGAACCTTGTGATATTTGCCCACTTATGGGGATATTTTCCCATTTCTCGCTAGAAACCTATTACATTTCAAAATATCTCCAGAAAACAGAAATCAACCAGCAGTGAAGATAAAAAAATGCCCCATAAGTGTAAAGGATCTACAAAAAAAAACAGAAAGTGACTTATTCAAGCATATACCACAGCAATGATAGTGTAATTTGTGTGTCTTGTCATTGGCCAGTTTTGCTACAAATCATCGTTTGGTGTAACACTGATTTGCTACCAACAACGTTGTCGAGTTGGCGTTATTTTTTACCCCTGACCGCATCGCGTCATGCTCCTGCTGTAATATTTGTGTACACCCTATACGGCATGCGACGCGATACGCCAGAAACACTGACCAGTGGCGTTGGTCTGTCTGTTTCAGCTCCGGGCAAGGTGCGTCGTCTAACGGCCGACTGCTCTCAGCCGCTGCGTCTGTCGGTCCGCTGGTCCAACCCGACCGAGCACGCGTTCGGCATCGTCAGCTACCGGAGCCGCTACCGGTGCCGGCACCCGGACACCGGCTACGAGGTGGCCAGCAGGGGCTGGCACAGCTGCCGCCACAGCCAGTGCCCGTGCGTGTCCTCGCAGTGGGTCTCCAACCAGTGCAGCGCCTGTGAGCGCGTCTGCAACTACCCCATCAAGCGGTTCAACTTCATGGGCGAGCAGACGTACTACTTCAACTGCACGTGCGAGCGGCGCGTGACTGACCTGTTAGTGATGCCCGGGAGTGAGTGCCAGGTGGCGGTACAGGCGGAGTCGCAGTACCTCCAGCGTCGGGGCACGCTGACTCTGGCCTCGTGTCACTCGCCGAAACACACGCCGCGGGTCGCCGGTCTCAAGGTCAGCTGTGACCAGCAGCAGCTCAGTGCCTCCTGGGCAGTCCCGAGGCCGCTAGAAGTCACCACCATGGCGTACCATGTGAATATTACACGCAGCGACAGCGCCGGCGGTCAGCGGCAGACCTTCGTCGCAGAAACACTGGAAGGAAGGTGGGCGTTTATGCTGTGCATGACCCGCACTATCCCTCTGTTAATGTTATCAGACAGGTCATGATTGTAGTCGTAACTTCGTTAGCATTGCGTTATGCGTATGTTGCTTGCACATCAGCATAATTCCCTAGATCAAAGTCCTTGACAATGTAGAGATGATAGCTCAGCGAGCATATAGCCGTATTTCAGCTGTTCGCCTAATGACTGAATAGATCTGGGTCGTGTCATCTACATGCCCTATCACTAAAGTCAACTAAGAAGGCATCGGTCACCCTAAAAAACACCCACCTGTTCCATATCTGACGCAGCCTTATTGCCAATATGAAACGAAATATCCTCAAATAGCGTTGCTGCCGATACAAGAGCAGTGACGGGATGCGATACGTGTTGCCAGGCAGTGTGAGCGAACTGCGTGTCGAGCCGACTGGTCCGGCCTGGATGGCGACGTCACCTACATAGTGCAGGTGGCCGCCGAGTCCATCTACTCCTCGCCGCCTTTGGGACCTGCCGCCGAGTCCGCGTGCCTCTCCCCAGCCAGAGGTGTGTGTCTTCCCTGTCTTCCCCTTGGTGTCTTCCCCAGCTTCGAGAGCGGCGGCTGGCACAGCTGTCACAGATTTCTGTCACAGATTTCTGTCACAGATTTCTGTCACAGATTACTGGCTACCGTCGGTTGCGAGGCGAGGATGAAGTGTCATTTCGTGGAAATACGCCCGCCGCTAACTGCACTGGGACACTGGCGGATCCAGCCTCTCTCCGTGGGGGGATCTTTTTGTGGCAAAAAGGCATGCCCCATTTTTCTCCCTCCTCGGCTTTGGACCGGTCACCTTATTTTGGTATTCGAGATTAAGAAATTCACTTGTAAAATTCACAAAAATTTATTTTGTGGATTTTTTCCCCGAAAAAAAGTATATTTTTTATTTTTGGTGGTCAAAAACACAAAATGTCGCAAATCCGAGATAGCCATTTTGAAGAGAATGTCATTTACTTTCTTTTGACGTTTTGTTTTTCCTATTTGCTTCAACACTCTATTTTCTACGATTGTTCAAACATTTCTCATTTTCCCACCAAAAATGGCATGACATGACGTCATTAAAACATCATTATCTCCCAAAATACTAATATAAAATAGTTTTCAAGTTATTGAGAAAATCCGGGAGGGAGGACAGATTCTGACCCCTCTCCCCCCAGCAGGGCGCGGGTTAAGTGTCACCGGGGCTGCTTGAATTGCATCAGGTGCGCTGTTCTGTCTCTCATTGAAAGAAAGGGATATATATATATAAACTTTAAATTAAATCACTCGAGAGAAAAAACTTGTTTTCATGAAGGTTTCTCCTAAGATCATTGTTTTTCACGTTCAGTGCAGGGAACGCGCGGGGGGGGTCATATTTGTTGAATGCCCCTCCCAGATTCCTATGGGGAGGGGGCATTTGCCCCTGATGCCCCCCCCCCCCCTGGATCCACCGGTGTCAGCAATTACCGCCAAGGAGAGCCTCTGCCAGACACTTAATGGAATTAATTTTCCCATTTTCCAAATTTGTATAAGCAATTGCGAAAGTTGTGTCATGCCGCGAAGCGGCGCAAAATTTTCCGGTTTTGACTGTGGATAGCTAGATTTTCACTGCTGAGAAGACAATTTTTACGATTTTATGATAAATTGGGAACGCGCGGGGAGGGGGGGAGGGCATACTTGTATTGAATGCCCCCCCCCCTCCCCGATTCCTGTGTGTGTGTGGTGGTGGGGGGGGGGGGCATTTGCCCCTGATGCCCCCCCCCCCCCCTGGATCCGCCAGTGCACTGGGACCCACTGCAGTGGGTCGTTTATCTTCCGGTAGCTCATTTAACCTCATTTAACCGTCCGTTTGATGCGCGTCTTTCCGTGAACAAACTCCATTCCCTGGACACCGTGTTTCGTTGATTGAAAGCAGGACAATCAACGCGGAGGTGTGATGAATGGCATACAACTCACCAGTCACTCTTTCGGGAAGCTAGATTACACGGACAATGGGACTCGTTAATTTTGTAGCATGTCCTTAGATGTCACGCAATCTTCATTTTAAGGTACATACGTGTAATTACTTTAAAAATAATACCTTTTCCCATATAATACAACATTATTACTGATGCCAACAGGTAAATGGTTTGTATCCATTTAGCAAATTGCTTAATGTTAAAACAATTGATTCCCATCGACAATTTTCTCAATCACGCATGTCACTAAAAATATTGTTGAAGCCCGCGCTTAGCACAATGTTCGCTATCCACAGCTCCAAGGCCTCCGTCTGAGAACCTTCAAAAGCAGGTGGAGGAGTCATCCGGGTGGCGTGGTGACCTCGACCCGTCCCATCAGTACCTGCTGCGCCTGCCCACTGACCTGTATGACCTGGCGTCAGGCACTCTCAGGTCAGTAGACGCAACTTTGACCTGTCCCATCAGTACCTGGACAAACATTAATGAGAAACGCACACCCATACGCGGTATACACGTATTTACACGTATGGGCACTGTTACCGGCGTTAGTGTTCGTAAATATCCTTCGTTTGTTCTCGTTTGAGTTTCAGTAACACTGAGCTTAGTTTAATTTCCTTCATTCGCCACTGATATCCCTGTGATTTCCACCTGGTTGCCGCAACACGGGCCACTCTGAGGTGACCCCCATGTGCCCTCAGGGAGCTGCGGGTGGTGGTTTCCGAGTCTGTCAGAGACAGCAGCACAGCCAGCCCGCAGCCTCCACCGTCCGGCAGCATCGCCGAGCTGCCCAAGTTCGCCACATGGCAGCAGTTCTCGGCCAGTCAGACCGCCCAGTATCAGGCGTCACCACCAGCGTTCGTCCCTGACAACGGTGGGTGCTGGGTGGCCGAGCCATGACCAAAAGGCAAGGCATGTATCGATCCGAACTGGATTGTCGCTCAAACATCCGGCTTTTATCACGCGGCGAATGGATGGCTGCATTGACGAATGACTGATGGTAATGAGTATGGGCTTACGGACGAAAGGCATCAGTTTTACAAGTAAATTTTGCACGATGTTTCTCGGTGTCTGCATCGTGGAAATCAGTCCATGACTGCACGTCTGCATCACTTGTACACTAATAATTAATTTATGAGAGTTGAAGTTGTCTCATGCTTGATGCTCTGTTCCCTCTTTCCAGACGGCAGAGGCCCGGTGGAATTTGTACTGGGCGGTGATACCTCCTGCTCCCCGGATCCACCGCGTCCCGGGGAGCGGTCCCACTGTAACGGCCCACTGAAGCCGAACATGGCGTACACGGCGCAGGTCATCTTCGTCAATGACGCCGGATTCGCCTCGTCTCGGCCCTTCACGTTCCGCACGAGTGAGCACCGAGTGGCCGGCCCGATTCGTTGGGACCGTGGGCTTAACGCATAGCGAGAACATAAACTAGTTGGGGACGAAACAAATAGGGAATAGCAACGTATCACGACAGGAATCACGGAGCACAGTAGAGGGCAGAGATGTGTAGCGTGAGTACGGTACTTTAGCGTAAGATGTGCTAGGTCACACACACACTGAACCGAACTGCGACGCTTTCGGCCTGTCTGTAGCAATTTTAAGCATGGAGGAGTTTCAGAGATAAGCTTCCGTAATATAAATATTTGAATAAAACACGACATTGGTAAACAAATAGGGAGAGGCGGACACGTTTACCGCAAAAAGTCCACCAATGTCAGATGATGCAACATACAGTCATCGCCAAATACCGGGGTTGCAAGTGGATTGCCGTGTAGAAAAGTTAAACTACAATTGCTGCGTAGTCGAGTTATCCTTGAGCTATTCTTTCATGTAATGAATATGGTTGTAAATCTACGACAATAAGTCGTTTTCATGACGTCTACAGGACTAGAGGGAACCTCACCGAGGAAACACCTGTCAGCTGATTGGTGACTGATGTTTAGGTTGAACTTTACCCGTGCCCACTGCCTGCAGCTGGTAGCTTGTTACAACTCGCCACAGTCCACAGTTCGCTGTCTCAGAGGACAGCAGTGACCAGACATGCTGAACTGGAACTGAACTGAGACATGCTGACTGGAGTTCCAACACTGAATGATCCCCCTCCCTTCTAACAGAGACTGTACGAGAGGCGGGGCAGGCGAAGGCGGACCGAATGGAGGCAGCGCGGACGGAGGCGGAACAGGCGGAGGCGGGGCAGGCTGATCAGAAGACATCAGAAGACGGCCTGAGACAACGGCCCCAGACGAACCTGGGCTCTCTGGGACCGTCCGGTGGCGGCTGGCTGCCGGTGGGCAGAAGCGGGCTGGAGGGGGACCCTCCGGAGCTTGCCGCTGATCCCTTTGATACCGTCAGGACACCAGACAGCGCCACACGCGCCGCCGGTGCCGCTGCTGGCGACACCTCCGCCTCAGGAGTCCCACCCGAGAGCAGCACGACGCCGCAGCCTGAGGACTCGGGCCTCTCAGTGGGGACGGTCGTGGGTACGGCCGTGGGGGCGACTGCGGGTGGCCTGCTGGCTGTCATCTCCGCCTGCGCCGGAGTCTTGTTCTGGCGGCGACGGTCAGGTGGAAGCTCCGGTGGAGGCGGCTGAGAGAAGGCGCTGACGAGGCGGGCATCACCAGGCAAAAATCGTGTTGCAGGTGCCGTTCCGAGTACACAAACAGGTTAGCTCACGACTCCGAAATAGCTCACGACTAACAAGAGATGAGAGATGGGCAAGAGAGGCCACAGAAGGTAATCTCCCACCGCAGGCGAGCCGAACACAGGTGTCCCTGTCACCAACTGCCATTCTACCTGCCCACCTGCACAGAAACGATATATGTGATATGCCGAATGGTTACCGAACGTCTGAACAATCATTCTGTCTGTGATCGAACTCTGCAGAACCGTTCCGACGCGGTTGTAAGGATTAAACCTGTCAGCCTTGTGCCAGGCTTGCCAATATACGGTCTGCAGTCCATCTATTTCGCTGTCTCAAAGTCAGGAAATGTGGTCATCACTCGCTGAAGACTATCGACACGTCAACCGATTAGTCCATTTCAAAATTATGCCTCCATACTGAACCATCAGACTCACACAAAAAAATGCCCTTCAATGTGGAGAATTCCAGAGTTACGTAAGCATGCTAGGGAAGATATCTTCTTCCCTAAAAACGGTCACTCACATGGTTAAATGGAAATCATATTTTTCCATTCCGAGACCATAAAATAAAATATGGCAATGTCTATATTTGTATGAGCTGACTGGTACAGACAAAGGATTTCCTCGGGGGGAACACATTGCCACGGAATTTTAACCTTTTCCCGTGAAGACTCGTATTTTAGAAGCCGAAATTAGTGGCGATGGATCATATTTTTGGATGTGGGAGCGAGACCACAATCAGAAGCTCCAGAGCGCAATGACACCCTTCACTATAATTTTCCTTTCAGACGTGTCCTGTTCTGCATCACTTGCTCGACCTGTATGCCTACTTTGTCCCTACTTAATCCTAACCCCAGTTCTTGAGCTTCCAAGTCAACCTCCCTGTCCGACCAGCGACTGACCCGTCTCATTCGCTCTGTCTGCCTGGCCGGCTGATCCGTCGCTCTGCCTGGTCGTCTGACCTTCTCCCCGCTATGTGAGCCTGGTCGGCGCACACCTCTCTCTGTTCCGACGACACTGTCTCAAGCTCTCTGTATCGACCGGCGGGTCGGCCCGGTCCGGTCCGGTGCCGTCGCTATCACAGGTGCAGCGCCACCGCCGCCGCCGCTACCCCCGCTACCGCCGCTACCACCGATACCGCCGATACCGCTACCACCGCCGCCGCCGATACCGCCGCCGCCGCGCCACCGTCAGCGCCGCCGGGAGCCGGGTGCCGGTCGACCAACTGTTGCTCCGCTCCCGCTGCTGGCCCCGCTGGCCCCGCTGGCCCCGCTGGCCCCGCTGGCTCAGCAATCCCAGCTGGACAGGCATTAGGTGGCCTGGACACCTGTGACATGCTTCCTCACGCTGACGTCTGCGGCGGCCGGCGGCGCCCCCACCGCTCTCTGATAACTGCCGTCTAATTCTGTTTGGTCATGCGGCGTTGTTTGGCAAACACGGCGCTCCGCCCATCAGAGGTGTCTATTGATCGCGACGAGGGCGGCGCGCTGTCGCTCAAAGCGGCGCACCGCGAGACAGAGACGCGTCGCGTCGGTCCTGCTCTCGGTGGTCTCATTTGGAGTCACTCTCATCAGCAACCACGTCACACACCTTGGCCGATATCACTGGTGTTACGTCACCACATACATTTAGTGCAACGTCAGTATGTAGTGCGACATCTCCATCCTAGGCCAATGTCACTAGTATGACGTTGACCAAAACCCAACATCACAAATCCTATCCGACGTCACTACTGTGGCGTCACAAGCACAGACCGACGTCACTGCCACTGCATCAATATGCTAAGCATATTATGCTTCCAACCGACAGATGATGTGTGATGTACTAACTTTCCGTCGTCTGAGCACGGTGTGGTTGGGTGCCGTCTCGAAAGCTCCATAACAGATGGCGACGCTCAGAGCTCCACCTTTATGAGCATTCAGAGCGCGCAGTGGCGCTGTGTAGTGCCGCTGGTGTTCTCGGACGGGACACGGGCGGCAACAGTCTCAGCACCTGACGTCACGGGTCTCAGAACTCCTTCGAGCGAAAGTCCCACACGCACCCTTGATAGTTTGCCTTACGGACGGGAGACGGGCGGGAACAGTCTCAGGACCTGACGTCACGGGTCTCAGAACTCCTTCGAGCGAAAGTCCCACACGCACCCTTGATAGTTTGCCTTACGGACGGGAGACGGGCGGGAACAGTCTCAGGACCTGACGTCACAGGTCTCCGAACTCTGTCCAGACGAGGACAGAGATGCGGACGGGCTCAGTCGGTTCGTAAGAGAACTGGTTGGCTACCGTGATGTGAGATTTATTTATTTCACTTCGTGAGGCATATCCGCTGCATGCAACGGCTATTATATCCCGGGATTGACTGGGGTCTCAGCCGAACGCCATTGACGGGGGGGGGGGGTTAAACGCCCCCTGGTTATCTTCCGAACCAATGATCGCAGCGAAACGCACAAGGCGACATTCGAAATCTCTCAATGAAATGAATCTAATGCATGCTGAACAATTTCAAAGTGAGGTAAAATGTCAGATCACAGTCAGGTCAAAGGTCAAACGCCCCCTGGTTATCTTCCGAACCAATGTTCGCAGCGAGACGCGCAAGGCGACATTCGAAATATCTCAATGAGATGAATCTAAAGCATGGTCAAAAATTTCAAAGTGAGGTTAAATGTCAGGTCAGTCAGGTCAAATGTCAAAATCGACGTACTTTAGTTTATGGGCCATACTTTCCAGCAAAAGTCATCGATTACGACCATGATCACCCAAAGTGCTGCCAAAGGTATTATACACATCCCGCATGGGCTAAAGTGAGTTTGCTGACAAATGTCAAGGTCAAGGCCAGGTCACAAAAAAACTATGCGCAAAATATCTACGAAAGTCATGCAACACATGTTTTATGGGTTAATTGCCACGTATAATTCTATATTGATAGTAATTTTACGAACTGAATTAATTTACGTGAAGTTATTGTCAAATTCAGGTCAAGTTCCGGTCACTGAAGGTCACAATTTGAAATTGATAAATATGAATGAAGAAGGCATGTTTATGGACCAGTTTTCTCTCAGGAATACAGTGCTGGCATTCACTTGTCTGTATCTAGTCAATAAAAGCAAAACAAGCGCCATTTCAAAATATGACGTCATGAGCTACCCATACTTTAGATGTCATAAGTCAGTCAAAAATGGAGATATCTGTTCGAAATGTGGTATGTTAGTTGCATAAGTATAGTTCTCTGACATATCTTCCGTTTTTTTTGAATATTTTAGCAACTTTTGATTTTGTGATAATTTTCCCAAAAAAAACAGTTTTGTTTTGTTTTGGGGGTCAACAACTAAAATTTTAAAACATAAAAAAACAGTTTGTAGCTCTTGCAATTTTCTATCTTTCGATGCCTTTGGAATGCATTTTACTTCAAATGTGGCATTTGTACGGCCTGGCAAAGTTTAGCTGATTTTGGTGTAAAACTCGTGTGTAGTGACGTCACACAATTCGCTATAACTCGAGAAAAAAGTCGACGAAATTTCTTCATTTTTTAACACAAGACGTAACTCACAATGATTTATAAGAAAGTATCCGAAGTTTTACGTTCATAGCGCTATTAGTTGTTCAGCTATTGCGAAAATTAATTAGGGGGAGGGGGGCGTTAAACGCCCCCCCCCCCCCCCCCCTTCAGTCAATGGCGGGATATGACTCGAGTCAAAACACTAAAATAATTGGGCTTGGGTGACGCAACACTCATACATCATGTACACATCACAGAATACACAGAACACATCGCAACACAATCTCTCATAAACGAGTGCAGTGAGTCATAAAACTAGGTCTCGCGCTCACGCTCCATCAGGTACTCTTTGAGCTTTCGTTTAAAAATAGCGTAATGCAAACAACGCAGCTCAGACGGCAGCTCGTTGTACTCAGCGACAGCCTTGTACACATAGCAACGCCTCCCAGACTCAGTTCGTATAGAGCAGTGTTCGCCACGGTCCCACCAACCCCCTGCCCGGCCCAGCCCAGGCCCATGAACACCAAGCCCATGCCCGGACCATGCCCGGTCAAATTGAGAATATTGAGGCCCAGGACTGTCCATCCCCCTCAGATTAAGCATATCTTATTTTCACAAAAATTGCATTAATTATCCTAGCAAAATACTAAGTTGAAATTGGCAAAAGAAAACACTGGCAATGTTTTGTCAGAAATTGCTGGTTCTTAACAGAAATAATAAGTTGAAATTGACCAAAGAAAACACAGGCAAGCCACAAGCACGTCATAATTGTGGCTTATTGCGCAACAACTGCTGTGGTTATTTGGCTCCCAGGCTACCCTCCGAAAGTAGGTGGGGACGGAAGCACTTTGAAGTCGATGATTTCCATGCAACGCCTATAGACGTAATGTTAAAATCCGAAAATGTTACTAGGGACTGATCCCCAGTGACCCCAGTGATGGTTACGCACCTGCTCCCAGTCCCCCAGGGCGGGAATTCTACTTTTTTGTTGGTGGAGGAGTACATATTTTTGCAAAGGAAGAGTACAAAAATTACCTAATGTTAGGCCAAAAACAATAAATACTGATATACAGGGGCCCGGGAACGATTTTAAAGTTGAGGGGCGAAACCAGATATTTTGTTTTGGCAATCTTCTCACTTCTAATCTTGGTGCACTTTTTCGTTGTCAAATTTGTATTTATCATTGGAAAACCGAAAACACGGTTCAAAAACTCATCAAAAATAACTTTGAAACTATTTCTAAAAAATTTGGTTCGGGTCAATATTGAAGTCACCAGAGGTCATCAAAGGTCAGATTTGCCAGTTTTAGGACATCGCTCCAGAAACTCCCAAATATCTCGGGAGCTATGATAGCTAGGAACAAACGGAAAAAATATCGAAAGCTCTTAAAACATTCAATCATAACATGTCATCAAATGTTATCTCAGGTTAATAGTTTGGGCTCCAGAGGTCATCAAATGTCAAAAGGGCTATTTGTTGGAAAAACGTTCGGAAATAACGTTTTACCTAATTAAGATACGGCAATGATTTTGACGACATCATGGTCGTCTCGTCAAAGCACTTCAAATCACATTAATTTGGACCAGTTTAGGTAAACTTAGAACTTTGACCACAGGTCAAGGTCAAGTGGCGACCCAAGTAGGTCATGTTGCATATTGGGAGACGTCTCGACGAGACAAACACATTTATGCTGGTTTCACTTCTTTATCTTAATTCTATCGAGAGTTATTGACACACACAGTGTTGGTGACCTCAGCTGACCTCGGCTGACACTGTAGGGGTCACTGAACAAAAATTTAACCAGGATCATCAATAATAGCGTATGATAACATGATCCAGAAGGAATTGGACTGATATCATGCGTATCCTCGGAACAGGAAACATTTTAATATTTCCCCATTGACTTATAATGGGAGGTCACAAAATTGACCCGACCGGCGACCTTAGGTCACCGATAATCAAAATCTTAGATATTCGATTTGTAGGTACCTATGACCTCATGAAATCCTGTAAGTTTGAAACCGATCGGCCAAAAACTGGGGCTGTGGTACGACCGCAAACGTATTTGGAGGTGTGGTCACGTGACCTGACCTGAGATGACCCGTGATCAAGAATTGCACACAATGTGAGTAATTGATGCCCGAACAGATGTGCCAAAAACGGCGGCTGAAACGGCGGCGCTGTGCGCCGTGTGCCGTTTTTTAAACGGCGGCGCTGTGTGCCGTGTGCCGTTTTTGAAACGGCAAAAACGGCGCGCCGACGTTTTTTTGCTATCCTCGAAAAACCTTAGGGGGGAGCGTCTAAACGCCCCGCCCCCGGCACGGCGCGGGTTAACATAAAAATAAAAAAATATAAAAAAGTGGAGGTCATGCCACCCCCCGTTTCCTACTATGAACCGTATGCCTTTGTAAACCCGCCTGTCGTCTGATAAAATACTCGTACCTGACGCCTGACGCTCTTTTCTTCTTGAAGAAGCCCACCAGTGTGGGCTGCACCGACCGCTTCATCATCGTATCACGGTAACCTACGACATTTACGATAACTCTTGCTTGCAATTGCCGTCCCAGAGGTGGAAAAATGTTCCGACGCGCCGACGCACGTCGGTTTCAGTTGATTGTGTACCGCCGTACCGTGAGTTAGCAAAACGCTGCTGAAGATAACTACGCATCTCAAACTAAAGATATGAAGGGCGCAAACACATGACAGGATCTGCAATCTTCAATTTGGATCAGCATTATAATATCAGCGTAAAACATCATGCATACACTGTCATAGACATAGACATAGACATAGACATATATTGAGACCATCCACAATAAACTTGTGGCTCTTACGGCCTCTCGTCAAAAAGATAAAACATACGAGGAGGGTGGTCCAAAACATGCTCACAAACCGACACACACGCACACATTCCATACATGCGTCGTATAAGATATAAGAAGACAAGCTCAACGCCGGCAGAACAGGTTCTCAGCCCAGGTCCCGGCACAGGTGGCGCCTGAGGTGTCTGCTGAACACGGGTACCGGGAGCCGTGTCAAGTCCGGTGGTAGCTGGTTGTACTGCTGCGGCGCACGGCTAAGGAAGCGCCGGCGGGCATCTCCGTTCGGGACCTGGGCACATACAGACTACCGTCCTGCCTAGTGTGACGGTCACGGGTGTCCGACACGCGGACGAGGCCGCTGGCCAGCGCCTCCGGCTCGCCCAGGCGGCGTGCCTTATGTACCAGGCACAGTGTGTGGTACTGCACCAGGTCGCCAGCACTGAGCCAACCGAGTTTCTCTAACAGATCCGATACATGATCAAATTTTTGTCAAAAATAGTGTGTTTTTATTTAGTGGCAGCGTTCCTCAAGCCAAGATTTACAGCTGAAAAAAACACGGCGACATCGCGGCTGCCCCATGACTAGCCTCATCCGCGTCGCTGTCATGTCGGTGAGTCAGGTGACACAGCGACAATTATGGCGCTGTTCAGGGGCGGATCCAGGGGGAGCAAAGGGAACATGGCCCCACCCACCAGGGCCTCCCGTAAGGATTTTGGACTGGGTGGGCATTTTGGCGACGCGAGCTTAGATTATGGGGAGGGGGCACCGGCGGCTCCAGGGGACCCATTTAGCCCTAAGGGGGAGGGGGTAACATGATTGTTGGCCCTCCCTTTTGCTCCAGTCTCATTTCCTCGTGATAACCCTACGGTCTGATTCGAATAGCAAAATAGTGCTCCAGCTTTCCAAAACCTCAAATTCCGCACCTCTTGGCGGCGCAATTGTTATATGGCTGTCATTTTCTTCTCAATATGAATACTTTTGACGTTTCAGGACAGTTATGTGCATATTCACCTTGCAACCGGCGAAAATTGGCAGCGCCCCAAGCCGCTTGGAACATTTAGGGTTATCAAATAGTAATCATGTATCAACTTATAATCTAGTATAAAGGTAGCTAAGCCGTCGTCGTACCAGTCTATGATGTTCGTAGGCATTATTTTATTATATCAACAATGCAGTCAATAGCCGTTTTCACGAATAATTCACGCTGAAAAGACTAAAAAGTTTCTGAAAGTTGTTTTTAAAAAAGTTTTGGTGTATATTGGTATAAAATAAGACTTGTATACATAAGACTTTTAAACAAAGACTTTTATACTAAAACTTTTTAGAACTTTTCAGAGACTTTTCAGAATCTTTTCAGCAAAATAACCCTTCGTGAAAATGGCTAATGTCCATTTTATATCAAATCTCTGAATCAAATTAATTAATTATTTAAGGCAAATAACGACCTTTTGATTTTGATTTCAACAATAATTTCTGAGGCTACCGTTATGTTATACAACTGATGTGATCTAAATTTAAGAATGAAATAAAATTATTCCCTAATTCAAAGTTGGAAGTTCGGAAAAATTAAAAGCAAGTACATATACTTCTTTTGGAGTTCACGGTCGGTGTTTTCCCTCCACTATTGGAAACGCGACATATCTGGCGCTTTTGTATCAATCTGCTCAACGTTGTTGAATTACCTCCCAACAAATCGCATACACTAAATAAGTCATCACAGGGGGCCAAGTTAATCCGCAGAATGTATCACGGTTTGCTAAGATGTTTATTGATTGATTACGGAAAAATGGTTCAGATAAATATTTCGCGAGTGCATTACAATGTATTGAATACCTGTATGTTGAAAATTCGTGGGGAAAACATCCAATTTGTAATGAATCGAGAACACTAAATAGGTCGCCGTCCGGGGCCAAACAAAACAGCCGATTTCAATGCACTTTGTCAAATGTTTGTTGACTTTTCATAGAAGTTTGGTACATATTCGCAAAAGACAGAGTGCATGAAACATATTATATACCTTCATGATAAATAACAATGCGTAGGCAGGCTAATTTTAGCTCGGACAGCGAATTCGGTATCAAGTACTTGTGAGTACCGATCGTTATAAGCGTGGAACGCTTATCAACTTTAACTTGAAATATCTTTCGGTAGGAATGTGTATATGTGAAATGTGATATATTTACAATATATTTTGGTGTCGTCTATCGATTTCAAGTAATAACTCCATTTTGTGTGTGGAAAAATGTCATTATTTCCTTTTAAAGGGAAATGATGACCTTCTGAATTTGTTTAGCAACAATTGCTTAGGCTACCGTTATGGTATAAAAATGGCGTGATCTAAATTTAAGAATTAAATACAATTATTCCCTAATTAAAATTTGGAAGTTTGGACAAATTAAACAGCAAGTACATATACTTCTTTCGGAGTTCATGATCGGTGTTTTGCCTCCACTAACGAAACGCGACATCTATCTGTTCAACGTTGAATACCTGCCTCTCGTTGAATTACCTCTCAACAAACTGCATACACTAAATAAGTCGCCGTCCGGGGCGAAACTAAACAGCCCATTTCAATTTTGTTTTATTCTTGATTGTTCATAAAAGATTGGCACATATTCGCAAAAGATAGAGTGCAGGAAACATATTGCATACTTTCATGATAAATAATAATGCGAAGGGAGGCTAATGTACTGAATTCGTTACCGAGTACTTGCTGAGTACCGACCGTTATAAGTGTGGAACAATTATCAACTATAACTTGAAATATCTTTCGGTAGGAAAGCTTTATGCATAATGTGATGAATGTAAAATATATTTTGATCTCGTTTGTCGATTTCAAGTAATAACTCCATTTGTATGGGAAAAGGTCATTTTTTCCCTTTAATTAAATCTAGGCAGAATAATTGATTCGAGGGCGGAACAAAACAAAATCCTCAACTGATTACTTGCCGTTAGTAACTACGCTCGTTAGTGACATATTTAAATAACTGAGTATTTTCTCTTCTGTTACAAGTTTTCTAAGGCTTCTCGGTTTACTTCTGGGATTTGAGAGGCTCTGGTTATAATGGAGTTGTGAGGGCATCCGTGCCAGGCGCCGATCTACTCAGTTCTTCGTCTGTATCATTTTATCTGCTGCTAACCAGAGTTCCCATGGCCCGAACACGAAGAAGTAGCTGCGTCCGAAGCAGGACCTAGCGACCACAGCACCGAAACGTGGAACTCTCGCCAGTATCCCCGCAGCAATGATTTCGTGATGAAACAGTTTACAAGCATGTAGGCCGGCGGAGTGTTTTTTTCCTGACCTTTAAGTTTTCACTGTCTCTACTTTTTAACGTGGATGTGTGGTTTTTAACTTTGCATCCATCTTAACTTGACTGTGCTGGAATAAACCATCTTGCATGGAAAGGCGCTGAGATCGTGAATACAAAACGACGGAAACACGATGAACCATATTTATTCGATTATATCTGAACCCCCAAATCACACAGTAATGAGGGATGTCCATTACAGCAGCTAGTATAGCAGCGACTGTGCTGTGTAGATCTGGGTAACAGCTACCCAGCTCATAATGAATGACTAGAATAATGACTTGAATTCGGAGTTTTGTTTTCTGTGATGGACTCCTTTCCTACACGTCGCCCGTCTCGCGAAAGAATTTCGCCACAAACTCGCGCTTTTGGTATGTTGGTGCATCCGGATCGCGCTTGCGCCGGCCCTTGGCTTCCAGGTGCTCCCAGACAAAGTTACTTGAAAACGTTTCTTTTCTTGAAAAAAACAATGTACCCTGTCTTTTTTAGGTGGCATGGTCAAACTTGAACTGTGGTGGTAAGCAAACTTCGTTTTTCCGGATGGCCGGAGGCCTATAAATTTACACTGTTGACCTGAAGCCATTCTTGTAAAAAAAAATAGCCTCAGGACCCGGCGCTCGAAATGTTTAGCGTCGAAACAGTTCCTCGGAAATGCAGCAGCAAAGCCAAATGCAGGTATTTTACACACTGCCCAAACATAACAAATGTCCAGTCCTGAGGCCATTCTTGATTATTGTCTTTCCATGCGCATCCAAATGCTTCCAAGCAGGACACATTGACTGTACCGATGCCAGAATGGTCCTTTTGTTGTTTTTTGGTCACCGGGAGGGGACGGGAGATTACGGATGCCCGTCATCTCCTTCCTAGTTTACAACTGGGTGGGCAAATTATCGCCACTGGGTGGGCATCTTGGAGCACTGGGTGGGCATTTGCCCACCCAGTTACTTACTTACGGGAGGCCCTACACCCCCCCCCCCCCCAAGGTCCTGATACTATGTTTGCCCTCCCCCCCCCCAAACGGTCGGACGTACAGTCGTAAAAATTGTCTTCGCAGCAGTCAAAATCGACCTATCCACAGTTAAAAAAACTAGCAATTTCGCGCCGCTTCGCGGCATGACACAATACGCAATTCCTTATACAAATTTGGAAATGGGAAAATGAATTAATTAACCCTATTAGTGGCAGAGAGGGCAGATTCCGTCCCATCCCCCTCATGTTTTTCGTAGATATCTCCCGAACGGCTCAGAGCATACCTATGAAATTTTTGGGCTTTTCTTATAAATGAATTCCACATATGGAGTCAAAATTTTGAGTTCCTAACCTTAACAGAGACGGTTACAGGGTCCGGTGTTTGGAGTTTTTGTTTTGGTGACATTTGGTGATAATACGGAGATGCGAACTTCACGGCTTCTTCCTAACTGCCTGAAATATAAAGGAGTTACATAGGTTTACGGTGATTGAAACAAGTGCAAATTAGTTTATTTTAGTTAACTATAATTACTCGCTCGTCCTTTCGTGGTATATGTGAAAAATCTGATTATGAGCGGTCCGACCCGGCCCGACCCGACCCGTGGCGACGCTTTTGAGAAGCTCATATCTCTGCAACCACACGTCCGATTGACAAGCGGACTTCTTTGCTGAGCAGCCCCATCCAACCTACCCTGTGCACATGCGGAACTTTATATACTTTTGGGGTTGTAGCTACAACTGCATCCTCAAAAACTACAACCCCAATCATGAATATTACAACCCCAACATAGCCAGTGAATGCCTGCCAAAGTAGATACATACTGTAAAGTGTAAACGGTACGCAAAACCAAAGGATTTGTCAATAACAATCATAACAAAACAATTAATAAATATATGAACACAGAAAAGGACAAACTTTAAAATGTTAGTAAAGTTCGTCATAAAATAACATTTAAAATCCAACAATAGGTAGTACAACATGTTATCCCAAAATTACTGAGAAAGACTATGTAGGTACCCAGGGGTGTAGGGTCATATTCAGTTGGGTCATAAACACTATAGAACAACACTACTTACTGACAAACGGGTAACATTTTTGTCAATTTCAGACACCCACAAAATGGCAATCTATAGGTGTTAACATAAAAACATAAGCAAAACAAGATTGAGTGTAGCATATTTTACACTGGGCTTAGTTCTGGATAGGTCACACATTTAACATTAGAATGCACCCTTACGCGGTTGGCAAAAGTTATATTACATTTTGAGCTAAAATATGTTGGTGAAATTGACACTTAATGAAGAACTTGAACAATATTATAAATATTTTGGTGTGTGAAAGACGTGAAGGCAGACCAATCATCCTGAGCTGGAAAAAAAAACCACAAATAATCATAGACCCAAATCAAATGAGTTTAAATTTAGGATTACCAGTTACCACAACCTTCAATTTTTAGCCAGACAAACATTATTTTCACAAGATATACCTGATCATGGTGTTGAAAAGTAGAGGGCCACATCAGTAAAAGTCATTTTAAAAGAGAATATCCTACTCCAACATCAATCAAATAAAAACACATGTGAAAACAGCATAAATATTGAAAGCAATAGCCATATACCAGCCTATACAAGCGGCTCTATGGGCTGCTAAGTGCAAAATAAACGTACATATTTGACATAGCTGCGTCATATTTGTCTCTTTTATTAAGCTACGTCAAATTAGCAGTAGATTGATATTGCCCAGTAGTATCGATCTATTGGGCAATCTACAATTTTGAGGCACGTAGCCTCATAAATTCCTGAAACTTGGCAGGTACGTCCTACTTGCCACGCTGAACACGAAAAAACGTAAAATTAGTCTGGAACGCGGGCTACTTTCAGAGTTATACCGTTTTAGGGATCTACAGTTTAGAGTTCCGTCGCCTCAGAATCGCCTGAAACTTGGCAGGTAGGCCCTCCTTAGTCCTTGCCACGCTGAACACGAAAAACGTAAGATTAGCCTGGAACACGGGATACTTTCATACATTTTTTTAAGTTTTGAATGTCTGTCTTCCTTTATTTTGAAACGAATGCGCAGGAATTGGAAGCTTTCCGCGTCAAGTTAGCCAGATATTCAACTGACAGACATTCAAAACTTAAAACGTTATAACTTTAAAAGTAGCCCGTGTTCCAGAATAATTTTACGTTTATCGTGTTCAGCGTGGCAAGGAGAACCTACCTGTTAAGTTTCATGCAATTCTGATGCGACGGGCCTCAAAATTATAGATTGGGCAATATCAATCAGCTGCTAATTTTACGTACGTCTTTTATTATTCCTAAAAGGCAGGGTATTAACCCTCGCCCTATGGGGGGCCTGACAGGCCCCCTCCTGAGGTTTTTCTTTAATAACTTTTTACACATGCAATGCATCTTGCTGAAATTTTTGGTAGTTGAGTTTACAACAATTATACGTAGGCTGTAAAACTTTAATTGAAATTGGTTGAGTAGTTTGGGAGATAATCATGTTTTGATGACGTCATGTTGGTACAAAATGAGAAATATTTACAAAATCGTAGAAAACAGAGTTTTGAAACAAATTGCAAACGCAATTCACCAAAGATACAAAATGGCATTCTCTTTAAGATGGCGATCTCGGATTTGCAAAATTTGGGGGTTTTGACCCCTAAAATGTAAAAAAAAAAAATCCCCACAAAATCAAAACTTTCAAAGATATTAGAAAAACCGGAATATATGTGAGAGTACAGAGTATGCACAATACCCATACCAAATTTCAAATCAATATCTTCATTTTTGACTAAGTGATGGCTCTCTAAGTGTACGAAACTGATGACGTCATATTTTTAATAACTTTTTTTATACATTTTTTGACAAGATACGAACAAATAATTACCTTTTCTGTATTTCTGAGCCACAACTGGTCTAGGAACATGCCTTTTTATTTACATTTATCAATTTCTCATTTTGAGGTCAATCTCTGTTCTGGACGTGGTAAATCCGAGGTCATTCACTTGACTTGGAAGGTCACCCGTTGACCTGAAACCTAAAAATCGCATACTGTTAGATTCCTCTCATGATAGGCAACATGCTGGTTCTTACCGCATTGCTCTAAGTTGCTTAGTTTGGAAGTTAACAGGGGGCCTGTCAGCCCCCCCCCCGTAGGGCGAAGGTGAAAAAGCTCCCGTAGGGCGAGGGTTAATCCATCACCGAAATTACCACTTTCTCATTGACTTCCATGTTGAAGCATCGCCATTTATTTCTCAAGTTTTATCCTAACCTTACCTAACCTCACCTCCCGTCACCTAACCTAACCTCACCTCACCTCACCTCACCTCACCTCACCTCACCTCACCTCACCTCACCTCACCTCACCTCACCTCACCTCACCTCACCTCACCTCACCCTTGGAGCCAGTTTACATATTTTTAAAGAAGTCCATCGGCCGAAGCCCGAAATCCTCAATATGTGTGATGTTTCGGTGATTTTAAGTCATTTACGGTGATAAAGTTAGTCATTTCGGTGATGGGATTAATTTATTGCCTTACTAAAATAATGCTGTTTTGTTCTCGCCTAATTTGTTTGCCTTGTGCATGGGTGGAGAATCCTATAGGGCAGCCCCGGCTGCGGGCGGGACAACTTCAAAGTTGCCCCGGCGGGGCCGCGGCCAGCCACTTTTGAGAGACCTTTTTTTGCAAGACCTTAGTTATTATTTAAAAACAATACAGAAACGCAAATGTAATCCCAGCATAAAAATGCATACTTGGTACGACTATCTGTTAAAAATATGTGTAAAATTGCGGTTTTGGTGCGCTTTCGAAATGGGGGGGGGGTAGTCAAAGGAGGCTGAGCCTTGCCAACTTTGTCTTAGTGAACACCTCGGGCAGGTCAGAAAACTTATATTTTCGGGGGAGGCACAGTTGGGGTCGTTATCTCCGGTCTAAAGGAGGCATATTGTCCGATCTAAAGGAGTGCCGCCGGCACTCACGACTCAAGGGGCGCCACCTGCACTCGAGAGTGGCACCTTCGGTGTCCAGACGCCCAGGAGAGGCGCCCTCAATCATGATTTCCCCCCCCCCCCCCGCATGTCCATGAAGTTAGCGATGGATTCGGATTCGAATTCAGCGTCGAGTAGCGATTCGCTTCAAAATGTGGTGACAGGTCAAATGGGGCACGCTGATCACGAAAATGGCATTCATTTTGACATTCACGGTAATCTTAACCGAAGTTATTGTCCGATCGCCAAAATAATGGTCTCATTCGATTCCTCGGGTCAGTATATATAGCCGTAGCCTTCGCAACCTCACTCGTAGCAAATGACATTGTCCCTCAATTTCAAGATCAATGGCGATTGGATGATAACTTCGGGTCGTTTTGAGTCCTTTGACCTTGAAATTGAGGGTCAATGTCATTTTCCACGAGTGAGGTTGCAAAGGTTACGGCAGATACTGACCCGAGGAATCGAATCAGACCATTATTTTGGTAATCGGCTTCTAACTTCGGGTCGTTTTGAGCCGCCCCGTCCTATGACCTTGAACATGTGGGTCAATGTCATTTGCCACGAGTGAGTTTGCAAAGGCTGTGGCTAGATATTAACCCGAGGAATCGAATGAGACCATTATTTTGTCAATTAGACAATAACATCGGGTCGATATTAACCCGAGGAATCGAATGAGACCATTATTTTGGCGATCGGACAATAACTTCGGGTTATTTGTCCTTTGACCCTGAAAATGAGGGTCAAGGTCCAGGGGCGTAGCCAGGATTTCGGCCAGGGGAGGGGGGGGGGCAAACGGGATCAGAGGGGCCCTCGTAGCCAATTGGGGGCCCACACACTGGCAGATCTAGGGTTCGAGTTTGGGGGTAAAAATTTATATCCCATCAAACCCATCAAACCGCCTGAAATCAGCACAAAATGTACACATTTCCTGATAAGAAAATCTAAGCAACTTTATCTAAGGAAGTTTGTTTTAAATCAGCTATCAATGCATAAGCAAGCGAAATCCGATGAGTTTTCAGAAATGTTTGAGACTTTTTGGGATTCCCCCCCCCTAAAAAACTTGGCAGATCCAGGGGAAAAGGGGCCATAGCAGCCGTCAAACCGCCTGAAATCAGCACAAAATGTACACATTTCCTGATAAGAAAATCTAAGCAACTTTATCTAAGGAAAGTTTGTTTTAAATCAGCTATCAATGCATAAGCAAGCAAAATCTGATGAGTTTTCAGAAATGTGAGACTTTGGGATTCCCCCTAAAAAACTTCCGTACCCCCCCCCCCCCCCCCCCCCCACCACCACCACCACCCATCCCAAACGTCTTCTTCCAAACGTCCAGACCCCAATACATTTTGTCCTAACGTCACAATAACTTCACGCGCATCCACATGAGGGCTTGCGCTGTTATTGTAGCTCGTTGGCTATGCTACCAAATGCTGCCATATTTAGGGAAATAGGAGGTCGGACAGATCATTTTGTAACCAACGCTTAAAAGTCGATAACATTAATTCGGTAGGCCTGAGGCAGGTACGTAGCCAAGGGGGGCGGGGCGGGGGGAGGCTACCCGCCCCCCCCCCCCCCTCCCCCCGCCCTAGAGGCCCGGCGGGCCCTTTTCGGGCGCGTAGCGCGCAGCGCACCGAAAAGGGCCGACGAGACCACGCTCATGGACTACGCGAAGCGTGGTCTTTAAGAGTTTCGAGCATTTCAGAGATTCTTTAGGGGCACCAGGGCCCTTTCTGAAAGACCACGAGGGCCCTTGGACGTTCAGCAGAGCCCTGTACATGTCAGAAGGGCCCCTGTACAAGCCGAAAGGGCCCCTGAGCGGGTCAAAGGGCCCCTGAACACGTCGAATGAGCACCGAGCCAGCACAGAGGGACCCCTGGGAAGGTCGGAGAGGCCCCTGAGCATGTCGGCAGGGCGACAAAGCAGCCAGTGCAATCCCTTGCCAGGTCTTAAGGACCCCCTGAACAGGCTGGAGGGCCCCTGGACAGACCAGCACCAGAGGGCCTCTGGGAAGTTAAAAGGGCCCCTGTGCATGTCAGAGGGGCCCCTGACCAGACCAAAAGGGCCCCTGAACATGCCGAATGGGCTCCTAGTCAGCACGGAGGGGCCCCAGGGCAGGTCGAAGGGCCCTCTGAGCATGTTGACAAGGCGACAAAACAGAAAGCGCAGTCTCTTGCCAGGTTGGAAGGGCCCCTTAGAAGGCTGGAGGGCTCCTGGGCAGACCAGAGGGCCCTTGGGAAGTTCAAAGGGTCCCTGTGCATGTCAAAGGGGCCCCTGACCAGACCGAAAGGGTCCCTGAGCAGGTCAGATGGCCCCTGATTACGTCGAATGGGCCTCTGGCCAGCACAGAAGGACCCCTGGGCAGGTCGGAGAGGCCCCTGAGGATGTCGGCAGGGTGAAAAAGCAGCCAGTGCAGTCCCTGGCCAGCTCGGAAGGGCCCCTGAGCAGGCTGGAGGGCCCCTGGACAGACCAGAGGGCCCTGGACAGACCAGAGGGCCCTGGACAGACCAGAGGGCCCCTGGACAGATCAGAGGGCCCCTGGAAAGTTGAACCTCACAAAATAAAGTGGCCGAAATCCGTAGAGTTTTTCATATCCTTTTTTTTGGGGGGGGGGGGGTTAACGCTCGGGAAGGGGCCCTTGCGAGGCGCCGCCCCCCCCCCCCCCCCCCCCCACACCCCCTGGACGAAATCCTGGCTACGTGCCTGGCCTGAGGGGCCCTCGAAATGCCTGAGGGGCCCTCGAAATGCCTGAGGGGCCCTCGAAATGCCTGAGGGGGCCCTCGAAATGTCTGAGGGGCCCTCGAAAGGAATTGGAGGCCCTGGGAAGGCCTGAGGGGCCCTCGAAATAAATACCAGCTCTTAAATGCTGTTATTTATTCGTGTTAGATTTGTTCGTGGACGTTCTTTATGCGACATAAGGCGTTTTGCGGGCACCTGACACCATCCAAAACACTGGGGCCTTCGGCCCCAGGGGGCCCTCGCTCGGTCGCCAGAGGGGCCCGCCTGGCCTCCAGGGGGGGGGGGGGCATGACCCCCTTGCCCCCCCCCCCCCTTGGCTACGCCACTGTCAAGGTCATTTGCCTCCAGTGAGGTTTCGAAAGCTGCGCCTAGATATTGACCCGAGGAATAGAATGATACCATTATTTTGTTTTGCGATCGGACAATAACTTCGTGTCGTTTTGAGCCACCCCGTCCTTTGACCTTGAAGATGATTTTGAAGATGACCTTAAATGTCAAAATGAATGTCATTTGCGTGATCAGCGTGCCCCAATTGAACTGTTCCCACATTTTGAAGCAAATCGCTACTCGACGCTGAATTCGAATCCGAATCCGTCACCTACTTCACGGACATCCACCGCCACGTGCCACCTAGGGCCCTTTGGTTGCGCCCCTGTCCTCGGCCGGGGCAACTTTGAAAACAATTATCCACCCATGGCCTTGTGAGTTGTGGGAAATATCAAAAATGTTATATGTATGTTTATATCTCACTGTAATATATAAAAGGACCGGACCTGGACCATTGGCATCACCAGGAGGTGCCTTTCTTGCAAGAAATGGCTAGTTGCTGAATCACACCATTTATGTACAACCTTAATATTGATATTGGCTGATTATTGGTGTGTGAGCTACCATGAGGTAGTCTTTGCCTACTTTGACCTAACATGATACTTTCATTTTTTTTTAAAGATTGCACACCTTGCTGTTGCTAAAATGCGTCAGTAATGAGGTAATACAACCTATGTTCATTCTAAGGTGTTAAACTTAAATTTTGCACATACTTCGTTTTTATCATTAGTCGCTTTTACTACCCCCCCCCCCCCCCGGTCGCCGACTCAATTACAACCCCAACGAAAAACAAAAAGTTCCGCCTCTGACCCTGTGTGAGATCGGTGCCGACTCATGTGGGTGCCTACCACTGTGCGTGGCGCGTGTCGCGTGAAGGGTGTTGAAAAGCGTTTTCTAGCAAAAACTCTGCCAAGGCTGAGCCGATGGTGTGCAAATTTGGTGTGTGGTTAGGGACCCCTCAGCCGCCAATTTTCCACAGGTCAGGGGTGGGGTGCCTCTGCACGTGCGCACGTGCACACCCCTATTCTATATCTGAGGAACGGCTGAGCAGATTGTGTTCAAATTTGGTGTGTGGTTAGGGAATAGGGACCTCTCATCCTCCAGTCTCCCACAATTCAGGGGTGGGGTGCCTCTGCACGTGCGCACGTGCACACCCCTATTATGTATCTCAGGAACGGCTGAGCCGATTGTGTTCGAATTTGGTGCATGGCTAGGGACCTCTCAGCCGCAAGCCTTTCCACAAGTCAGGGGTGGGGTAGCTCTGCACGTGCGCACGTGCACACCCTATTCTATATCTCGGGAACGGCTGATCCGATTGTGTTCAAATTTGGTGTGTGGTTAGGGACCTCTCATCCTCCAGTTTCCCACAAGTCAGGGGTGGGGTGCCTCTGCACATGCGCACGTGCGCACCTTTTTTGTATCTCAGAAACTACTTGCCCGATCAAGTTGAAATTCCCCATACATTTCCTTCGCGATCGCTCGTTCATCGCCAACTACGGCGCTTTACTGGTAAATATTGTACGGCAGAGGCGGTTTCAGGGACTTGAAAAGGAGAGGTTTACAGGAAGTAATTTGTTTTATATTTTGCCTCCCTTTTTCACTAACCTGGCACCGCCTATGGATGCACAAATGCTGTATAACTGTTGGGTCCGATGTCACAATACTGCACCATTTCATTTATCAAAAAAAGAAAAGAAAAAAGACGGTTTTATAAGTTATTTATTTTACCCCAAAATTTAGTGACCTGAAAGCGCCTATGATTTTTGAATTTTCAAAAGTCACCGTCATGTATCAATTCCCAACTCAGTCTCTATCGATTCCCATTAGTTGCGTTAAAATCGGTTAATAAACATGACAGCTGTGTTGGATCACAAATACCTCTAATATTTGTAGTTTTTGCCCCCCTGTTGCCCCCTATCAAAAATTTAGGATTTTTTATATAAAATAAATGTAGATCGTGTTGAGAGGAATCAAACGCCGTTTGATTTTTGAAAATCGGACGGGTAGATCTCGAGATCTCCGGGGGAGGGATGGGGTTCCCCCCCTCCTGCCACTAATAGGGTAGCCAGAAGCCTGTCACTAATAGGGTTAAGTGTCTGGCAGTCTCTCCTTGGCGGTAACTAATTGCTAGCCCAGGGCCCATTCCCTTCATCAAATATTAACTTTCAAACGGGCTACATGTTTAGCTAGTCTGCTGAGTTCCGAAAAAAAGCGACGCGAACGCAAAGACGCGGGCATCGGCACCCGGAAGCTGCTCCAACGGTGCCCAACTTGCTGGACCGAAGAGCTATTAGTGAGACCAGGCCAGGACCATCTCCCTAAGCCATCTCGCCACAGGCTCCTCCAGATCCACAGGGATCATTTATGTGCGGAAAAGTAATTCTGCTTTCGGAAAATGCGGAAAAGAAAAAGTGTGCGGAATTATGTGCGGTATATAAATAAATGTGTTATTATGGATTATGTGCGGAAAAGTCTTGCCGCTTTCAAACCGTTTTCACTGTTACCAGTTGTTTGTTACAGTTCGGTACATATGTATACATTTATTAGTATCATACATGTACTATTGAGCGCTGACTGCTACCGATCACCGTTATTTACTATCCGAAGAATATGTATATTAAATCTGATAAATTAAATGAAATCTGATGATACATATTCTCTGCCTTAAGAGAATATGTATATTACACTGAAAAACAATGAGAACTTTCACTGGTCTTCCTTCGAGAGCCTCACCGGCGCTCGACCGGCAGACCACCTCTACCACCAGAGGACCCTCTTAAGGCCAGCATATAGTGATCTACAGATCGGCAGGGGCTTCTAAAGGCCGGCAGATGGCCATCTGCAGATCGACAGGGCCCTCTAAAGGCCGACAGAGGGCCCTCTACTCTCACTCTACAGATTGGCTGGGACACTGCAGATCGACAGGGCCCCTAAAGACTGGAAGAGGGCCGTCTACAGGTCGACAGGCCCTCTAAATGCCGGTAGAGGCCCTCTAAAGGCCGGCAGAGGGCCCTCTATATATTGGCTGTGGCACTCTGCAGAACGACAGGGCCCCTGAAGGCTAGAAGAGGGCCCTCTACAGGTCGGCATGGCCCTCTAAATGCCGGAAGAGGCCCTCTACAGATTGGCAGGGCGATCTACAGATCGGCAGGGCCCTCTAAAGACCGGCAGAGGGCCCTCTCCAGATCAGCTTGGACCCTCTACAGATTGGCAGGGTCCTATAAAGGCCGACAGAGGGCCCTCTACAACCGGAAGGGGCCATCTAAATGCCGACAGGGGGCCCTCTGCAGATCGGCAGGCCCTCTGTATGCTGGAATGGCCCTCTAAAGGCGGGCAGGGGGCCCTCTACAGATCGGAAGGGCCCTCTACAAGCTGGCAGGGGCCCTCTATAGATTGGCTGGGCACTCTGCAGATCGACAGGCCCCCTAAAGGCTGGAAGAAGGCCCTCTACAGGTCGACAGGGCCATCTAAATGCCGACAGAGGCCATCTACAGATTGACAGGGCGATATGCGGATCGGGAGGGCCCTCTAAAGACCGGGCGAGGGCTCTCTCCAGATCGACAGGGCCCTGTAAAGGCCGAAAGAGGCCCTCTACAACCGGAAGGGCCATATAAATGCCGACAGTGGGCCATCTGCAGATCGGCAGGCCCTCTACATG
>JAXIVJ010011046.1:42500-44993 GCA_036785665.1 Chirona hameri
CACCAAGAGCGTGACGCTGCAGGTAGGACACAGGTGCGACTGTGTCTGCCCTGGGTCTCGCTCTCGCCAGACGTCTCTTCAAGGGCCAGCTCTCTCAACAAGACGTCTGCTCGTCTGTTCGGGTTTGGACGTCACCAGCTGAAGGTACTTGGCATCCTTGCCAGTTGTGTGACCCACCGCGGACGGAGAGCCGACGCAGAGTTTTTCGTCATCGACTCGCATGGTGACGAAGCCGTCATGGGTCTCGACTTGCTGTAAGCAGCTGGACATCAGCCTGCACCCAGCGAGCGGCGCCATCGACCAGCTGGCAGTGGCTGAGGACCCAGTGGGATCAGCACCGCCGCCGCCTCAGCCTGGCCCTGGTGAACTGCACTCACTGGAAACGGTCCGTGGCTACCAGCACAGGATCGTTCTCCGCCATGGCGCAGTGCCAAAGCAACACAAGCTCGCAGACTCCCATACTCCGTTCGCGATGAAGTAAGCAACGACTGCTCGTCTTCAAGAGGAAGGCGTCATCGAGCCGGTCGAAGTCAGCGATTGGGTTCATCCGATGGTCGTCAGCAGGAAGAGGAACGGAAGCTGCGCCTCTGCGTCGATCTGAGAGACCTCAACCGTCAAGTCATCGCCGAGGTTCATCCTCTACCGACGGCAGAAGAACTGCAAGACCAGCTGAGAGCAACTTCTTCACGGTTCTCGATCTTCAGAGTGCGTATCATCAGCTGGAGCTTGAGCCTGCTTCCGTCCGCTCACCACGTTCCTGACGCACCTGGACTCCGACGGTTCATGAGAATTCCGTTCGCCTCGTCTCAGCAGGAGCTGCGTTCCAGAGGTTGCTGGACAACCTGCTGGATGACATCCAGGGATGCGTCCATTACATGGACGACATCGCTGTCGTGGGGAAGTCGCAGGAGGAGCATGACGACCGTCTGCGTCTCGTGATGTCCAGACTGAAGGAAGCCAACATGACTGTCAACAGAGAGAAGTCTGTGGTCTGCAAACCAGCTGTCGACTTCTGTGGCTTCACGCTGTCTGCAGCCGGAGTCAAGCCGCTGCAGTCTCAGATCAAGGCCGCGGCAGAGGCACCGCCGCCAGAAAACGTCAAGGAACTGAAATCGTTCCTGGGGATGTGCGGCTGGTTCCTCCGCTTCGTCCCAGGGTACGCCGAGACCGTCCGTCCGCTGTACCAGCTGCTGAAGAAGGGCAGCAAGTTCATCTGGGACGACACAGCAAGCCGAGCATTCAGCGAGATCAAGATGAAGATCGCTCAGAGTCCCACGCTGCGTTCGTTCGACTCGACGCTGCCCACGTTCGTCACGTCCGACGGCAGCGGCAAAGGTGCTGGAGCTGTACTCACCCAGCTGAGTCCAAACGGACGAGAAAACGCCGTAGCGTTTTGGTCTCGTGCGTTCTCTCCAGCCGAGCAGCGATACTCTGTTTCGGAGCTCGAGGCTCTGAGCGCCGTCTCGGCAGTCGAACGCTGGAAGTTGTACCTGTGGGGGCGCCACTTCACGCTACGCACGGACCACTCGGCGCTCCAGACTCTGCTCTCGCCCAGCTTCTCAGGCAGGGCGGGCGCCAGGATCGCACGCTGGCAGGCGCGCCTCCTGCCGTACTCGTACACCGTCCAGTACGTGCCCGGCCGACACCTGACTCCAGGAGCAGACGGCCTCTCCAGGATGCCGATTCCTGCAAACGAAGCTGACCTGCAAGCGGACGACTCCGCTGAAGAAGAGGAAGTGATCGCTCTCCTGGGCGACGAGGACAGCTGCGTCTGACCGAGCAGGAAGTCCGAGCCGCAGCAGCCGCTGATCCTGAGATTGCAAGAAGCTGCGCCGGCAGATAAGATCGGATGGCCGGCTAGCGCGAAGAAACTGTCCACCAGAAGTTCGGCCCTACTTCAAGGTGCGACACGAGCTGTCAGTGCGGAAGGACGACGTCATCTTGAGAGGATCTCAACAGGTGGTCGTCCCCGTTCAGCTTCGGCGAAGATACCTGCAGCTGACGCACAGTGCGCACGATGGAATCGTGCGAATGAGCAGCAGACGCTGCGGAACCTGGCGTGGTGGCCAGGTATCAACCGGGAGGTGGAAGAGCTGTGTCGCAGCTGCGCCCTCTGCCAGGGCAGCGACAAAGTTCTGTCTCAAAAAGCTCGACCCGCGCCAATGCAACCAGTCGCCCTGCCCGACATGTTTGGTCGAAGCTGGGTATCGATGTCGTCGGTCCGATCAACGAAGCACCAGCAAGCGCCAGGTTCGCCATCACCCTGATCGACTACCGGAGCAAGTGGGTGGAAATTGCTCTGACGTCATCGGTGGAGACTGAAGACGTCATCAAGTTCCTGTCTTCCGTCTGGGCCAGAGAAGGTTACCCAGACGAAATGGTGACAGGACAACGGGAGCCAGTTCACGAGTAAGGCGTTCGAATCGTATCTGGCTGCCCGCGGCGTGAAGCACACAAATCGTCAGTCTACTGCCGAGAGGAAACTCGACCGTC
>JAXIVJ010011047.1:0-44992 GCA_036785665.1 Chirona hameri
AGAGTTAGTTGCACATAGCATCGTGGCACGCCACTATGGATCGAGGGAGCCATTGATGAATATTAATGGTGTTTCTATCAGACCGCTTGGTGCTCGACGCCACACAGAGCACAGTGTTGGCAGATGCGGCTGTAATCTGACAACATTTTCGGCTCCATGGCGTGCCAGCGCTCCGAGTGCGCGACCGGCCGTCATTCGGAAGTGGATGAAGGGGCCAGGTTTAATCAAATCTCGCCGCCAGCCGATCTCAAAAGCGTCTGTCGCGCCGAAATCCCACTCGATCTCAAGTGGCGGCGGCTCTCGACGCATAAATGGAGCGGCTAGGGGTGGGAGAGACTCATCCTCATACTGCCCTACCGGGGAGGGAAGGCCGGCAGACAACATCGAACGGTCGGGGCAGCAGAGGTGCTATGATACTATGCTAGCCATACACAGATAAGGGCTGATCAAAGAGGTGCTGCGGCATTGGGGCTACCCAAAAGTCCAACATGACCAAAAGCAGCCAAATGTTGACACATTTTCTCAGTTTAAAGTAAATCCAAGCAGCTGTCATAAAGGGAAGTTTGTTTTTAATAAGTCAACAATTCAGAAGGAAGCGAAACCCCGATAAGTTATTGAAACCTTTTCTTCAGATTTCTTGGGCTTTGGCCCCACAAACGAACATGTTCTATCGTTCTGAATCCGCTAGTGCCCACGGACGCTTAGCAAAACAAACTATTGGCAAGGTTCAGCACGCCAATTAATACTCGGTTACGTCGTTGGCATCAGTGTTTCAAGGCACCTGAGTCGGATATTTTGGCTTATCAGTCGAATTCCATTAAGGTATGTCTGGGTGTAACAGGCTAGCACGTTCGAAGCGGAATGGCTGGGTATACTGCGCGCGGGTCGACTTCAGAATGTGCATCTCTGTTGAATAGTCTCTCTCCCCTTCTACTCCACTGCAGCTGCCTGTGATCTTCGGCAGACGACGCCGCCTCTCCCCCCCCCCCCCCCTCCCGCCCCTCCTGCCCTCCCTCTCTCCATCCCCCGCCTCCCCGGCCGCCCCGGCAGAAATGTTTGCACAGGTTTGAATTCATCGCGCCCTCGGCGCAGCGTGACAGAGGCCGCGATAGCACTCGTCTGGAGCCTCGAGGGGTTAGCGGCGCGGGAGGGGGTCGCCATATTCAGCAGCGCCGCGCCGTTACCGTCGCCGCTGCGCCGCCAACGCCGCGAAACAAAGACAGCTCGCTGACTTTTTGCAGAAGCTTGCTTCCGGCCTGGAATAATTTCGCTCCATGAAATACGGCCGAGTATCGGCGGAATGTGACATAAATTTGAGCTCTGCGCCGGCCCGGCCGATAGTTGGCCTTTACGAGCTGGTGAGGTCTTACTCTGCGAGCGAGAGGCGGGGTCGGCGGTTCGACTGGGCTGACTCGGAATGACAACAGGTCTGGGCGGGCGACTGTGTGATGCAGGCTGACTGATACCAGTAGCCGGCAGTGAGGAGCTCGGCTGGTTTAAGGGAAGCTAGGCATAAGTTACTAGCGACTTTCCGCTGCTTAAATCGAGCAAAGTCGCCCTGGAAGCCTCTGCCGCTTCTCAGCAACAAATAAACCAGTTCTGCTTTAATACAAGAAATAAACAAGAAAATGCTTTCACAGAGGCTGCAGTTTGCAGTAGATTCTGCCATATGCTCGACCAGTATACACGTAACCCAACCACAATACACGTAACCCAACCACAATAAGACCAAAACTGCATTGTGTGGACCGCCATTCCGTGACCTCCGTTTGCAACAACAAAGAGCAGCTGAGCCGTTTGCTCAACGTTCAATGTTCGTGTGCCGACCAACTGAACAGCGTCCGTCATATCCGACCAACTGAACAGCGTCCGTCATATCCGACCAACTGAACAACGTCCGTCATATCCGACCAACTGAACAGCGTTCTTCATATCCGACCAACTGAACAGCGTCCGTCATATCCGACCAACTGAACAGCGTCCGTCATATCCGACCAACTGAACAGCGTCCGTCATATCCCTGAGTGTGCCGACCAACTGAACAGCGTCCGTCATATCCGACCAACTGAACAGCGTCCGTCATATCCGACCAACTGAACAGCGTTCTTCATATCCGACCAACTGAACAGCGTCCGTCATATCCGACCAACTGAACAACGTCCGTCATATCCGACCAACTGAACAGCGTCCGTCATATCCGACCAACTGAACAGCGTCCGTCATATCCGACCAACTGAACAGCGTCTGTCATATCCGACCAACTGAACAGCGTCCGTCATATCCCTGAGTGGTCCCCCGAACATCGCAGGCCGGGCGATGTGTTTAAAGGGAATAGTACACCCTTAACATTCTATTTTAACTGAGATAGCCAGATTGTCGGGAGTACTGAGTAATCTCCAAATCTGAAATTTGTCTTTCCAAAACGACCTAGTTTCTGAGTTTCAACGCAAAAACCGTTGGGTATATTTGGTCATATTTTAAAGGAACAAATCTTGTGACGTTTCGCATACGTCATTAGTATTCCTACCGCAATTCGTTTTCGCCAGGGTAATAGAACAGCGTTTTCGCTATTTGGACCGGCCGCCACCGAAACGCATCATGTGTTCATGAGCTAGAAATATTATTAGCCATAACTTTGTCAATTTTCATTGAACTTCCAATTGAAAATAATACCGACACTCGTCTTGAAAAGGCACACCTTTTGAAGGGTGGCTCGTACGGGTAGCTGCAATATTCTCCGCAATAGAAGCACATGTACCTGTAATTGCGATACATTATGGGTACATTCTGCCTGTGGTTACAGTTTTAAGTAATTACCTCTATCAATTGTGAACCGATTTCCAATTCAAAATTACCAATAGATGCGAAGTGCCGCTTAGCTCGAAATATTATTGGCTATAACTTTGTCAATTTTCATTGGATTGCTAATTGAAAATAATGTCCACACTCGTCTTGAAAAGGCACAGCTTTTGATGGGTGGCTAGTGCCGGTAGCTGCAATATTTATTTACATCCATCACATACCGATGAACACACATATACACACATTTGTGGGTAGGTATATCACATTTATTTATGCACATGAACATTATGGGTATGTGTTCACGCAACGCCACTCCAACTCTACTCATACAAGGTCATAGTGTAAACATTCACACATTTTCAATCGCGACCAATATTAACTCGCGAGTCGCGACCCAGCGAATGAGGTTGTTAGTGTTGCTTACATATTCTGATTCAAGAATAGGCTTTTGCCGGTATGACGTCACTACTCGTTTTGGTGACGCAAGATTATTGTGACGTTATATGTATTAATATCAATATTTGTCCCCAATTATGACAAATTGGTACTTTTTTCTCGCAAAAACGAAAACAACCGTAATCAGGACACTCTTTTCTATCGTTCCACGTACTTTTCCCAAGGTGTACTATTACCTTTAACCCTCGCCCTACGGAAACTTTTTCACCTTCGCCCTACGGGGGGGGGGGGGGGGGCTGACAGGCCCCCCTGTTAACTTCCAAACCAAGCAACTTAGAGCAATGCGGTAAGAACCAGCATGTTGCCTCTCATGAGAGGAATCTAACAGTATACGATTTTTAGGTTTCAGGTCAACGGGAGACCTTCCAGTTCTAGTGAATGACCTCGGATTTAACACGTCCAGAACAGCGATTTTGCTCTTCAGAAAACCTCAAAATTAGAAATTGATAAATCTAAATAAAAAGGCATGTTCCTAGACCAGTTTTGGCTCAGAAATACAAAAAGGTAATTATTTGTTCATATGTTGTCAAAAAAAAGTAAAAAAAGAGTTATTAAAAAAATGACGTTATCAGTTTCTTACACTTAGGGAGCCATCACTCAGTCAAAAATGAAGATATTGCTTTGAAATTTGGTATTGGTACTGTCCATCCTCAGCCCTCTCACATATATTCCGTTTTTTAATATCTTTGAAAATATTGATTTTGTGGGGATTTTTTTTTTTTAGGGGTCAAAACCCCAATTTTTGAAAATCCGAGATTTCCATTTTAAAGAGAATGCCATTTTGTATCTTAAGTGAATTGAGTTTACAATTTTCTTTCAAATTCTGTTCTCTACGATTTTTCAAATATTTCTCATTTTTTACCAACATGACGTCATCAAAACATGATTATCTCCCAAACTACTTAACCAATTTCAATTAAATTTTAACAGCATACGTATAATTGTTGTAAACTCAGCTGCCAAAATTGCAGCAAGATGCACTGCATGTGTAAAAAGTTATTCAAGAAAAACCTCAGGGGGGGGGGGGGGGGGGCAGTCAGCCCCCCCCCCCTAGGGCGAGGGTTAAGCCGACCAACGTTTGCATTTCCTACCGCAAATTAGCAGCGCCCATCCAATTTGGCCAGCCACATCAACAGTTACTGGCGTGATATCGTCAGGGGAGCCCGCCCCAAAGGTCACCGAAAATGTCGCCAAAGGTCAGCAGAATACGGTTCCGGTAGCGGAGAGAGGTTGGAAGAGCGGAGCAAAGCGGTGCTTCGAGGCCGCGCAGGGTGCATAGGCTGGCGCTAACGGGCTATCCGGAGACGGCATGTTCGAAACTGCAGGATCTGGGAGGACCAATTCAATGAGACATCTAACAAACTGATGCGATGGAAAACGTCGTAGCTGCGAGGGGAAAATTATAACATGACATTGTATTTGTAGACCAAATTTGATGCGGCTCTTAACCGTAATGAGACGGTGTTATTACCAAGGAGCGCTGCTTTGCATGGGGACAAAGTTGTACACAATACACATGGTTTGACCTTCAAGCGCGTCGTCAAATAAACCAAGCCATACAATACTACGATGGCTCACGAACAGAATCTCCTCAAACAAGCTAGCACATCACGCTCCACCGCCTTCTCAATACTGCAACCACATCACAGCAGCGCAATCTTCCACATGACCTGGCGGATCTTCCGACCTGAGCTGAGCCCACTCTTTGTCCCTGCCACGGCTGGCAGGCGGGTGCCCTTTCCCTGTTCTGAGTAACGGCACCGGGCGGCGGCGGCCGGTGGAGCAGTCAGAATAATGACGCTCTGCTCCGCGGCGCCGCGGCCGACCCCGGGCATTACCTCGCCGCTGATTAAGCCGGGAATCTGGGCCTGGCCTGCTCGCCGGGGACATTTTCACCGTCATTAGACGGCAATGAGAGGGCGACAGAGACCGGTGTCGGGTGGGTCGGCTCTGCTTCCTTGTCTGAGAGGCGATGTCGGGTGGTAGTCATAGACGAGATCTGATGACACAGGGAACAGGATATCACCCTATAGGATTCGCCGTTCGATGTTCTCATTCCACGGGGCCCGGGAAATGTATTGTATGCCATTTCCGTTTAAGACGTGAGCACTTACAACCTTCCGCTTTTACTGCAGATGTAGAAGTAAAACATTCGGAAAATCGAAAACCATGCACTGTACCGCCACTCGCATGGTTAAGTCGTTACCTATATTTCAAAATAACTTATTATATAACATGAGTTGAGTTTACAAAAGCACGGCACATGCACCGCATTTGTATACCTACTGAATGCATTATTTTGGCATAATCAAGCACAACTTGGGCCTAGCATGGCAGGTACCCCAGTTAGCAGTTAGTTGGCAGTTAGCATGGCATACAGGGTAGCCACCAGGCACGCAGGCCATGAATTTGCCCAGCGCCGGCGCCGTAGTTTTGACTTTGAAACTCTAGTGAGTGTCGCGAATCTCTAGTGAGTGTCGCAAAGTCGCGAATTTCTCACACACAGCGTTTCAAAAATGTTGTGCAATGCATAGTGTGCAGTGTTCGGCTGCTGTGCATGTCTTCGATACAGAGGCGACCAACGTCTATCGAACACCACCAAACCGGGAGCTTTTCATAGTGAGTTATTGAAGATTTATGGGACACTTTGAGTGTCGAGAAATCGAAGCCGAGATATTGTGATCTCGGGATGATGGTCTTGCATTTATCAAACCCTTCGAAGCCTTGGCAGCTTAAAGTGCCACCACCAAAAATGCGTTTATTTGATGAGCATGTGAAAGGGACAAGTATTCTGTAGACTATAGAGATGTATCTTACCTTCGGAGTAAATATACTGGTTTAACCCAGCAACATTGTTCTGCAGTTGTCCCGGATGGAATCCCAAAATAGGCATGATAATATATAGAATATGCCTAAGTGGACGTTGCTGTGATATGAGCATGTGCAAAACTATGAACATGCTACACATTTTCACAACCCAACATATTAATTTTACATGGGATGCTATGGTTGACTGTGGTATATGGATAACTTGCTAGGTGACAGACCGGCTGACATACCGCTTACCAGCTGACATACTAGAGACCGGCTGACAGGCCACATACCAGCAGACACACCACAGACCAGCTGACATACCACAGACCAGCAGACAGACCACAGACCACCTGACAGACCACAGACCGGCTGACAGACCACAGCCCAGCAGACAGACCAGAGACCGGCTGACAGGCCACAGACCAGCTGACAGACCACAGACCGGCTGACATACCAGAGACCGGCTGACATACCAGAGACCGGCTGACATACCAGAGACCGGCTGACATACCAGAGACCGGCTGACATACCAGAGACCGGCTGACAGACCGCAGACCAGCTGACATACCAGAGACCGGCTGACAGACCACAGACCAGCTGACATACCAGAGACCGGCTGACATACCAGAGACCGGCTGACAGACCACAGACCAGCAGACAGACCACAGACCAGCAGACATACCACATACCAGCAGACAGACCACAGACCAGCAGACAGACCACAGACCAGCTGACAGGCCACAGACCAGTAGACAGACTACATACAAGCAGACAGACCACAGACCAGCAGACAGACCACAGACCAGCAGATAGACCACATACCGGCAGACATACCACAGACCAGCAGACAGACCACAGACCGGCAGACATACCAGAGACCGGCTGACATACCAGAGACCGGCTGACAGGCAGACAGACATACCAGAGACCGACTGACCAGCAGACAGACCGGCTAACCAGCAGACAGACCACAGACCGGCAGACAGACCACAGACCGGCAGACAGACCACATACCGGCAGACATACCAGAGACCGGCTGACATACCACAGACCGGCAGACAGACCACAGACCAGCAGACAGACCAGAGACCGGCAGACAGACCACAGACCAGCTGACATACCACAGACCAGCAGACAGACCACAGACCAGCAGACAGACCACAGACCAGCAGACAGACCACAGACCAGCAGACATACCAGAGACCAGCAGACAGACCACAGACCAGCAGACAGACCACAGACCAGCAGACAGACCACAGACCAGCTGACATACCAGAGACCAGCTGACATACCAGAGACCGACTGACAGACCACAGACCGGCTGACATACCACAGACCAGCAGACATACCAGAGACCAGCTGACAGACCACAGACCAGCAGACAGACCACAGACCAGCAGACATACCAGAGACCAGCTGACAGACCACAGACCAGCAGACAGACCACATACCAGCAGACATACCAGAGACCGGCTGACAAACCACAGACCAGCAGACAGACCACAGACCAGCTGACAGACCACAGACCGGCTGACAGGCCACAGACCAGCTGACATACCAGAGACCGGCTGACATACCAGAGACCGGCTGACAGACCACAGACCAGCAGACAGACCACAGACCAGCTGACATACCACAGACCGGCTGACAGGCCACAAACCGACAGACAGACCACAGACCAGCTGACAGACCACAGACCGGCTGGCATACCAGAGACCGGCTGACAGACCACAGACCAGCTGACAGACCACAGACCAGCTGACATACCAGAGACCGGCTGACATACCAGAGACCGGCAGACAGACCACAGACCAGCAGACAGACCACAGACCAGCAGACAGACCAGTTGGCAGACCAGTTGGCGGCAAATGCGGAGAGAACGAAACAGGGTAACAAGGCAAGAACGTTGCAACCAAAATAATTGCTGATGTCTCAATGATGCTAAACATATGAATTCCAACATATGGAAATGTGGGTGCCGAGAAACAAAAATACAACCAGGAACAATGTATTTTTGTTTGGTGGTGTATTGGGGCGCCTCAAAACTCCAATACACTACCCAAAAAAGACATTTTCTCAATAACTTGAAAACTATGATATCGACGTGAAACTTAGAGTACCTTATCCTACCTACATCAATCATCCTATCAATTATCCTATCATTATCCTATCCTATCATCCATAAATTATCCTACCTACATCAATTCTACCTCTCTACGAAATTTCAATGAAATTGATGTAGTATGTTGGGTGGGAAATAATGACGTTTTAAGACGTTGTCATGCCATTTTTGGTGGGAAAACGATACATGTTTGAAACACCGTAGAAATTCTATTTTTGATGCCAATTGTAAAAAAAATCGTCAACAGAAAGAAAATAACATTCCCTTTAAAATGGTCATCTCGGATTTTCAGGGTTTTTTTTTCTTTCATAACGCGACTTACGGGGGGGGGGGCTATTTTTTGTCCCCCCCCCCCCCCCCTCAGATCTCCGGAACTACTTGACCGAATGTAAAAAATTCAAACGGCATTCGATAGCCCTGGGAAATTTATCGATTGAAACATAATATTGTTGACCTGTGGGTCACCGATGATCAGATCAGATCAGGTCAAGTACAAAATGTTTGACCGTGTCAAAAGGTCTCGATGGATGGAATTGTCGTGCAAAAATGCGATACTAAACGCATAAGCTGTCGATAAATCGGTATGATTCGTGTGTCTGACACTTCTAAGTACCTTTCTAAGCTGTTTATGACCTCGGGTCAGGTCAAGGTCATCCGAGGTCAAGAGGTCAAACTGCAGATTACGGTCATTAGGTGTTGTAACACATGTTTATGGGTTTGTTTTTCGTCTAGAACGCTAAAAATGACCTTAGAACAATGTTTGTTCCATATGAATAGAAGTAAAAGGCAAAAATGGAAATGCGTTTTTTATGCATAGTAATGCTGTGAGAGGTGGTCGATTTTGGTCATTTAAAGATCATAACTTAGTCATGTTTGAAGATATCGACTTCAAATTTGGTACTCATATTCACCGCACACGTCTCTATCACATATATTTCGGTTTTTTGATAATTCTGATTTTTTCTTGATTTGTTTTGTAAAAACAAAAATAAATGTATTTGGATTTCTCAAAATTTTGAATAAAAAAAACTAAAAAAATCAGAGACAGCAGTTTGATAGCCCAGTCTATTGTGAGTAATTTGATTTAAGCCAATTGAGTTTATCTCAAACATCGTATCTTTGACAGTGTTGTCCGCAAACTATTATTTTGCAACAAAAACCGAAGAACATGACGTCACTCTGACGTCATTCCCGGTCGACCTATCGTGGCCTTATATTTTTCCTATCGCCAACATGTGTAGAATTGATGTGAGAGAAGGTACTGCAAGTTTAGTGACGTTACTGGTGTTTGTTTAGGAGTTATTGCAAAATAACGGGAGGGGGGGGCAAAAAATAGCCCCCAGTAAGTCGCGGGTTAAGGTTTGTCCGCTCCTCTCCCCACACGAGTAAAGATACGGTCATCAAACTTCTGGAATTTTTCTAAATATTCATTGGGCACATTTGGAAAGTTTTCAAAATTGTCAGCTCACCAGGGGCGGCTTCAGGTGTGTGTTTTTTTTGGGGGGATGTTTTGGTTTTCAGCGTGACTCAGCTTTCAAAGGGAATCAGTTCCCATTCTCTAACCTTTGTAGATACGAGCCTACGACTTTCACATATTGCTTTACTGCTTTTTGTAGACATGTTGAACATTTTTCTTTTTATGCGCATGGGCGCCTTCGGGCACGTATTTTGGGAACCATTTCGAGTCAGTGGTATTTCATCGAAATCTCAAAGATAAGAATTCCGAACTCAGTAAACTTCTTATCTGTTCTATGCACGCCATGTGTGATTAAAAAAGAAATTGGGTTGCCCACCGGTGACTCCGGGAACGTTTTTTTTTGGGGGGGGGAGGGGGGAATGTGTACACACACATTGTGTTTAGTAACTCAAAACGTTATTTCGCGGTGGACTATCTCGTGTAAAACGACCCCCTTAACCCGCGAGTTACTGGGGTATATTTCATAACGCGACTTACATTTTGTTTTGCCCCCCCCCCCCCTCGGATCTCCGGAACACTAGACCGAATGTAGAAATTCAAAGGGAATTGGATAGCCCTGGGAAATTTATAGAGGGAAACATAGTATTGTTGACCTGGGGGTCACCGATGACGTCACATGTCAGGTCAAGTACAAAATGTTTGGCCGTGTCAAAAGGTTTCGATGGATGGAATTGTCGCGTAAAATTGCGATATTAAATGCATAAGCTGTCGATAAATTAGTATGATTCGTGTGTCTGACACTTCTAAGTACCTTTCTAAGCTGATTATGACCTTGGGTCAGGTCAAGGTCATCCGAGGTCACGATGTCAAACTGCAGATTACGGTCATTAGCGTTGTAACACATGTTTATGGGTTTATTTTTCGTCTAGAACGCTAAAAATGACATTAGAACATTGTTTGTTCCATATGAATAGAAGTAAAAAGCAAAAATGGAAAAGCGTTTTTTATGCATAGTAATGCTGTGAGAGGTGGTCGATTTTGGTCATTTAAAGGTCATAACTCAGTCATTTTTGAAGATATCGACTTTAAATTTGGTACACATATTCACCGCACACGTCTCTGTCACATATATTCTGGTTTTGGGATAATTCTGATTTTTTCTTGAAATTTTTGTTAAAAAAAATTGGATTTCTTGAAATTTTGAATTTTAAAAGATTCAAAATTCCGAGATAGCAGTTTGATAGCCCGGTCTATTGTTAGTAATTTAATTTAAGCCAATTGAGTTTATCTCAAACATCGTACCTTTGAAAGCGTTGTCCGCAAACCATTATTTTGCAACAAAAACCGAAGAACATGCCGTCACTCTGACGTCATTCCCGGTCGATCTATCATAGCCTCATATTTTGACTTTTGCCAACCTGTGTCGAATTGATGTGAAAGAAGGTACTGCAAGTTTAGTGACGTTACTGGTGTTTGTTTAGGAGTTATTGCAAAATAACGGGAGGGGGGGGGCAAAAAATAGCCCCCAGTAAGTCGCGGGTTAAGGTTTGTCCGCTCCTCTCCCCACACGAGTAAAGATACGGTCATCAAACTTCTGGAATTTTTCTAAATATTCATTGGGCACATTTGGAAAGTTTTCAAAATTGTCAGCTCACCAGGGGCGGCTTCAGGTGTGTGTTTTTTTGGGGGGGCATGTTTTGGTTTTCAGCGTGATTCGGCTTTCAAAGGGAATCAGTTCCCATTCTCTAACCGTTGTAGATACGAGCCTACGACTTTCATATATTTCTTTACTGCTTTTTGTAGACATGTTGAACATTTTTCCTTTTTTATTGCCCATGGGCGCCTTCAGGGACGTATTTTGGGAGCCATTTTGGGTCAGAGGTATTTCATAGAAATCTCAAAGATAAGAATTCCGAACTCAGTAAACCTTCTTATCTGTTCTATGCACGCCTTGTGTGATTTGTTTTGTTTTTTTTAATATTTTTGGGTTGCCCACAGGCGACTCCAGGAGCGTGTTTTTTTTTGGGGGGGGGGCATGTGTACACACACATTGTGTTTAATACCTAAAAACGTTATTTCGCGGTAGACTATCTCGTATAATATCATCTGCATGGATCACAATAGTATTTTGTGGCATAGGCGGTTCCATGGATGGGACGCAAGCGCATGGTCCAATGTTATGGGCGGCTCCAGAGATGAAATTAGGGGGAGTTGTGGACCCACAACGTGTAACTACATAGCACAAGATATCACCTTAAAACTTGGTGACCTATTTTAACAATGCCTTGCACACGTTTTTCTTCTTTTTTTCTCTCTTTTTTTTTTTTGGGGGGGGGGGGTCCCCAGGGCGACTCCAGGGACAAATTTTGGGGCATGTGTTTGACTCCGTTCACACGCATTGTGTTTAGTGCCCCTGAACGTTATTTTGCAGTGGGCAATTTCATACAATATCATCTGCATAAATCACAATTGTATTTTGGGACATAGGCGTTCCCAGAGATGAAATTAAGGGAATTGTGGACCCATGGCGTAACATACATAGAAAAATATATAAATAAGCAAATACAAAAATAATAAAAGACAAGGCTAAATTCCCCCCCCCCCCCTTCTCCTGAGCACGCCACTGCACAAATACAAACTGTCATAATTTACTTTATCATGCATACACATATAACTATAAGCATCTAAAACTTAAATCAAAGCGGCAACAATATTATAGTGACATTTGTATATACACACCTTTGTTATTGCCTGAGAACGCCATTGGGTTAATTTCCCCAACTTGAAAAAGAGTATGTGTTAGAACATACAATTAGGTGGCGAAATCCAACAACATGAAAACATTGCATTCAAACAACATCCCAGGGAAAATAATCTAAATGCATGTTTTTCCCCTTTTTTGCTACATGTATCCGCCCATGATAACATTTGGCATATTTATGAATATAGGAATGTGGTCCATGTAAAAACGAATATATAGGGGCGACCTATTCGGCCCCTCCTTCGTATATCGGAAAGGAGCATGCTCCAAAGGAATCGAATGCCGCTTTTCCGGGGAGAATCGGTGCAGCGGTTTCCGAGATACGAAGGAGGGGCCGAATAGGCCGCCCCTACAGATTCGTTTTTTTAGCCCGACAGTCAGACAGGGTTAACTCCAAAAACTTTACAAAATGTTTTTTTTTCCGGTAAATTTCTACATTTTTTTGAAGATATTAAAACCACGGAATATATATTAGAGAGCCAAGTATGGACGATACCAAAACCATATTTCAAAACAAAAACTTTATTTTTACTGACTCCCGAAGTATAAGTAACTCATGACGTCATTGATTTAAGTTGCGTTTTTTTGTTTGTTGTATTTTCGTGACCAGATACAGACAAATAAATAACACCGCTGTATTTCTGAGACAAAACTTGTTCTTGAGACAAAACAAAAAGCAAAAAAACATGCCTTTTTATTTAGTTTAATCATTTTCACATTTTGACCTTGAGACCTGCCCTTGACATTATATGGGGTCAGGTTGTGAAAATGGCTGCTACTATATAATTATACGTGCACAATAACCCATAAAACATATGTTGCATGACTTTCGAACATATTTTGGGCACAGTGACCTTTTATGACCTGACCTTGACATTGACATTGACCTTTGCTTACAATTTCACTTTGCTTATGTGGGAGATGCACGCCTGAGATGCATGCCTTTGAGAGCACTTTGTGCGATAATAATCTCAATCGAAAGGCTGAAACACAGCACATTTTGCGTCTCGCAGGCCAATCGCTTCTCGTAAGCAATCGCGTCTCGCGTCTGTGCCGTCTCGCTCTAAAATCTCGTCTCGCACGCAAATCGTGAGGGAAAGTTGACCAAGAGTCAACTCTTTCGCATGCGAGATAGGTGTCGCCGCGAGACCCGCGATTCGGAAGCGAGATCTTGCCGCGATTTCGCACCAGAATTGCGAGATGAGAGACGAGATGCGAGCGAAAAATGTTACGTGTATTTCAATGGGAGTTGTGAGACGCGATTTGCGTGCGAAAGAGCTGTGTTTCAACCTTAAATGGAATGTTTCACCTTTCTGAAAGTTGTCAAATACACGCTGGTTGTAGTCGAAAATATGAAGTAAGTGCTGCTGAAAACGATGGTGATATTTTTATATCGGGAAGTCACTTAACTTTATACAAATTAAGTTTTTTTAAATGTGGGATGATGACGTCATTATTGAGCTATAGAGAGCTATAGATAAAACTTTTACGCTATTATGATATGGCACAATCGTTTGACAATTCTGGCGACTTAAATACAAACATTGTGGAACTGTGTCTTCTCCAGCACAGAACACAATGGCGAGTGCGAGGCATTGCGATAGCTCAATATTTATTATTTAAAAAAACAAAACAATTAATCCATAACTGAGACTTCAAACAACGCGAAAACTTTAACTTGGGCCGCAACCTATCGCGTTGGCCGTATCGCGTTATCGCGTACTCGGTAACCCAGCCAAGGTTCGAGAAATACAGGCCGTCTGACTTCAACCTTGAAGTGGCTGTCACCCAATCTGCGGCGGCACAAGCCTAGACCCCATTTTGCAAATTCGAAATTCAATTGCTTAAAAACGGATAAGTTTTGGGGAAAATGACCTTAATAATTTAGACATTTCAATAACGGGCAAAGATAATGGCTATCTCAGTTCAAACCAATACAAAGGTGAAACATTCCCCTTAACCCTATTTGTAACAGGGGGGGGGGGGATTCCGCCCCCCCCTCATGTTTTTCGCAGATATCTCCAGAACAGCTGGGAGCAGGCCCATTAAATTTTGGGACTTTTCATAGAATTGAAAACCGCATTTGGAGTCAAAATTTTGATTTCCTAACCTGAACAGAGGCGGTTCCAGGGCACAGTTTTGGGTGGGTTCGGAGGCGACATTTGGCAATAATACGGAAATGCGATCTTCACGGTTTCTTCCTAACTGCCTCAAGTATGAAGGAGTTACATCGGTTTACGGTGATTGCAACAAGTGCAAATTAGTTGCTGTTAATGAAATATCATAAAAATGTCATGGCAAAATACGGTTTCAGGGGCTTGAAAAGGGGGGGGGATTCCAGGAAGTATTCAATGCTTGGCGGGAAGCCAATAGAGCGATGTAAGGGGAATTTATAGCTATCAAGATGTAAAAGGTAGCTTCTGCTTCCATTATTTGCATAATTTATTACATATAGAGTTTCAGGGGAGTGTTCAGGCACATGAAAAGGGGGGTGACTGGCATGGTGATGACGATATGCCAGCGATAACGGCGCAATAGACGTTTAGCTTATAATTATATATGCACATATGAGACCAGAAAAGGGAATAAAGTCGTTTTTTGCAGAGGCGCGCTCAGGAATGGAAGAAAGATGGTCATATTATTGCAAGGAAACTAAGAGGCATGAGCGTACAATGACATAACATACTGCAGTTTTCAGATGAAACACGCACCACAGGCTACTCTACGAACGATAATAAGATAATAGGCGAGTCCAGGTAGGGTAAAAAAGGGGGTAAGCAATGTTAATTGAAGTTGTAAGTGAAATAGTCACTGTTGGCTGGTGAGTATCATAATAGCGGATAATATACTTATCAAAAGGTCTTGCGCCGTCCCAATTTGGATCCTGAATACGCCTATGATCAAGTACAACATGCAAAAAGGAACTATCTACGATCAGTAACATATGTATAGTGCTGGGTAGCAACTTGTCTGCGGTTAATATTTTTTCCAATTCGACCTCTCTTTTTCACTAACCTGGTACCGCCTATGGCACAAAATATGATTTATAACTGCTTTTACTGATGTCACAATCAAATACCATTTCATTTATCAAAAAAACAACATAAAAAATAGTTTTATTACGCATTATTTCACCCCCATATTGAGTGACCTGCACACGCCTATGATTTTTGAATTTTCAAACGTCACCATCATATATCAATTTCCAATTCAATCTCTATCGATTCATATTAGTTGTGTTAAAATCGGTCGATAAACATGAAAGCTATGTTGGATAAAAAATACCACTAAAATTTGTAGTTTTTGCCCCCCGGTTGCCCCCTATTCAAAATCGAGATTTTGTATTATTTAGAAATGTAGATCGTGTTGAGGGGAACCAAACACCGTTTCATTTTTGAAAATCGGACGGGTAGATCTCGAGATCTCCGGGGGGGGGGCGGAATCCGCCCCCCCCCCCCCCTGTTACAAATAGGGGTAGCCAGGAGCCTGTTACAAATACGAAAGTCATGCAACACATGTTTTATGAGTTATTTTCCACGTATAATTCGATAGTGACAGCCATTTTAACACCTGACTTCATTCACGTGAAGTAAATATCAATTTCAGGTCAAGTTCAGGTCACCGAAGGTCAACATTTTCAATTGAACAGAATTTCAATTTGTGTTAATGTTTGTTTAATCGACCTTCTCCTTTGATGTACCAAAGTAAGAAATTAAACTTTGTTTTACATTTGCATTCGGGCACAGCCCTTCATCAGATGTATTGCAATCGAAATAACTTATCATTCACATACACGACACAAGAATAGACATTTAGCATAGCTCGTGAAAACCAGAGACTACATCCTCCACCCAGCCCAGCTGAAAACCTACCCGATTCAAAATAAATAAATAAATAAATAAGGGCGAACATTTTGTAGATCAATCACACGAAATTACATTCCTGAGATCACGCTCCATGATAGCATATTATTGTTCTTAGCCAATATCTATATCGAATAATGTGGGATAGCGCTTTTTTGAGGCTCATAATGTATAATAGAGTTAATAAAAACCACAGCCTCATACTATGTAATATATTAATACAGAAATGAGACAAAAGAGACGACAGTTTCAGACATGGCCCATCTTCAGGTCTGACATTTACGACACTTGTTTTTTTTGTTTTTTTTACGACGCAGACGCAGACGCAGACGCAGACGCAGACGCAGACGCAGACGCAGACGCAGACGCAGACGCAGACGCAGACACAGACACAGACACAGACACAGACACAGACACAGACACAGACACACAGACACACACACACAGATACACACACAGATACACACACACACAGATACACACACAGATACACACACAGATACACACACAGATACACACACAGATACACACACAGATACACGCACACGCACACGCACACGCACACGCACACGCACACGCACACGCACACGCACACGCACACGCACACGCACACGCACACGCACACGCACACGCACACGCACACGCACACGCACACGCACACGCACACGCACACGCACACGCACACGCACGCACGCACGCACGCACGCACGCACGCACACACGCACGCACACACGCACACACGCACACACGCACACACGCACACACGCACACACGCACACACGCACACACGCACACACACACGTACACACACACACACACACACAGACACACACACATTTGGTGATGCAATGTTCATATTGTGTGTTATGTAGGCCTGTAACATATGCACATTGTGTATATAGGTGGATTATGTAGAGTTTTTTTTTGCATTTATTGTTTCTCAAAGAGGAAGATGTGTTCGAGTGTTTGCGAACGTTAGAATGATGTTGAAAAAAACAAGTGTCGTAAATGTCAGACCTGAAGATGGGCCATGCCTGAAACTGTCGTCTCTTTTGTCTCATTTTTGTATTAATATATTACATAGTATGAGGCTGTGGTTTTTTATTAACTCTATAATAGCTATATCAATAAATAAAGAATAAAGATGAACAATTTTGTTAAAGCAGTCACACGAAATCGCACTCCCATCCTGATATGACACGCCACGATGACATATACTTTTCTAAGCACGTTCTAAGCACGCATAAATCACGACGAACAATTTTTTTAAACAAAATACATCATACAAAAAGCATTCCTATCCTGAGATAATGCCCCACGATGACATATTTTCGTTCAAGCTCGGTTTTTTGTTTCTGATACACAGAGATTCAGCAATTTTCCTATCTGGGTGGTCTTTCGTTTTCATCAAAACTTTAACTTCCAAAGGAGGATCAGCAAGTGTGTCTGCCTTAGGGATTCCTTTGTGGCATGACTCAAAATGATCACCTATCGGAGTTAGCTTGGTCTCATTTACCGCGCACCTCAAGTGTGCATTGTAACGAAGGCGTAGAGGTCTTTTGGATTCCCCAATATGGAAAGCCCCACACAGCCTGCAAGTCAGCTCATATACTACATTTTTATCTGTACATCTACCCTTTTTGATCATTTTACAAGTGTTGCAAGTCCTGTTGCCTGCAGGACATGGCGGGTCCGTGAGTGAAGAATGAACTAATTTGCGTTTTAGCGTATCCGGTGTGTACGAGGCTACGTTAACGCTCAAACCGGAGTTCCGTGCCACCCGCTTCACCTTTCATAAAACCGTTTCATCCACATAAGGCAACAAAAGGACACCAGTAGCTTCACGATCCGGCCGGCCCGCACCCCGCTCCCCACCACTCGCGCCCGCCTCACGCTCAGCTCCACCCCTCCTCTCCCCCGTGCCCCCGCGGCCCCCTGTCGACCTCTTCACCTGTCTCTGAACACTCCTCAGAATATGTGCCGGATAGCCATTCTTTGAAAAAAGATCCCATATCTTACCTAAGCTTCTTTTCTTCGCGTCTTCGTTTGAAGACAGCCTAATTGCTCTCCTATATTGAGATCGAAGGGTGTTCAGCTTAGTGTGCTTAGGGTGAGCTGAACGATAGTGCAAAATGATGCCTGCATTGCTCGGTTTGACGTACAGTTCAGACTGATACAAGCACTTCCCTTCCTTGCTGTACAAAGTGATCAGAGTATCAAGCATTGAAACCGAACCTTCGCCCTCCCCAGACATTTCACATGTAAACTGAATTCTGTCGTCAATCCCGTTTAGGTAAGCGACGAAGTCGTTTAGAGCATCTTTGCCATGCAGCCAGACACCAGCGTAATCATCTATAAATCTGGCGAGAAAAAAAAATCCGGTTTTAGACCTGCCCTGTCTAACGCTAGTGTATCAAAGCGATCCAGATATAGGATAGCCACAGCTGGTGCGACAGGATTCCCCATAGCTACGCCCTCTTTTTGCATGTAAAACTGATGTCCAAACCTAAAGATGTTGTTTTTCAGGCAGTGCTGCAGTAGGTCACATATATCATCGATACTTAGCCCTGCTGCGTCTATCCTATCCTCGTACCTTATCAGAGCCTCGCGCACCGCCTCCATTGCCTCGTCCACTGGGATACTGCCGTATAAATTCACAACATCTATGCTGAAGAACATGGCATTGGCTGGTACAGAGCGCTCACCCCAAAATCGTTGCAGTCTTCGAAGGAAGTCATCAGTGTCTACCAGATGCAGAGGGACGAACTGAAGAAGTTGTTGCAGGATTTTGTCCAGCATCCATGAAGTCTTCTCTGTTGGACCTCCGCACGTGGCTATCACGGGCCTGAGTGGGACGTGCGGTTTATGGTCTTTTGGCAGACCATAGAAGACCGGGGTCCTGCTGTGATTAGGAGTTAGCTCCTCTATGCACTTGTCTGGCAACTTATCCCGTACTGTCCGCTTGAAAATTCGCTTAGTTGTAGCTTCAACCTTGGCGGTCTTGTCTTTGTCGAGCAGTGTGTAGTTGGTGTCGTCATCAAGAATATGAGTGGCCTTACTGACATAATCCGACTTGTCCAAGATAACCAAGCCTTTGCATTTGTCACTTGGTTTGATTACGATGTCGTCATTGTTCTTCAGCTTTTTTAGACCATCTAGCTGTTCTTCTGTAACGTTACTAGCCGAGTCACCATGCTGCTTGTAAATTCTAAGAATAGAGTTCTTCAGCTTGCCCAACCGCTCTTCCGTTTCTTTGGTAGACAGAGGGGGTTGTGTCTTATTGGCATCCGGGAAGCGCGCGCCACCGAACAAACTTGTAGCCGGTGTTCCGTTCTGCCTCTCAGGGACGACGTCCAAAGCACCAGCGTCATTCTCGATCTGCGGCCCTGTTACGCCTCGTTGTTCTGCATTTCGTTCCCTTTCCCGTTTAGCTCGATCGATTTCAACCATCCATCGCTTTCCATACGCGAATCGTTCAATATTCTTCTCGACGTCTGTAATCAGGCGACGATCTAATTTCGGCGCGATGCCAAATTTCGGTCCGTTTTCGAGTAAGCTTTCTGTGGCAAGATCCAAGTCCAACGAGGAGAGATTATTGACTCTCGCCACCTCCGTAGCATGTCTCCCATTTCCCTGTTCGGTAGCTTGATGTGAATTACGCACATCATGCTTAACACCGCTTTGCAAGGCTCGAAACTTTTTGACTTGTCCTGGACGGTTGATCTATTGTAGAGCAAAAGATGCGTCTGCAGCTGTCTTCGAACCAATTAAAGACGTTGGTTTCTAGGTTTAGATTGCACAGGTCTTGATACAACCGCTTAAAGAAGGTCGATTAAACAAACATTAACACATATATTCATGCTCCTTGCACAAGCACTACGAGAAATAACAGAATTTCAATTTCAACTACTTAACAAAAAAGGCATTTTGCTAGACCATTTTTGTCTCAGAAATACAGTGGTAGCATTTATTTGTCTGTATCTAGTCAATAAAAGCACACAAAAAAAACGCAATTTCAAAATTTGACGTCATGAGTTACCCATATTTTAGATGTCATAAGTTAGTCAACAATGGAGATATCAGTTTGAAATTTGGTATGGTAGTTGGCTAGGTATGGTTCTCTGATATATCTTCCGGTGTTTTTAATATTTTGTGAACATTTTGATTTTGTGATAATCCCCCCAATTTTTTTTTTTATAGTTTTTTGGGGTCAAAAACTAAAATTTTCACAAATTAGAGATACCCAGTTTGTAGCCGTTGCAATTTGCTATCTTTAGGCATTTTTCAATTGCATTTTGCTTCTAATGTGGCATTTGGAGACGGACGGGCAAAATTTAGCTCATTTTGGTGTTAAACTCGTGTGTGGTGACGTCACTAAATTCCCTATAACTTTAGAGAGATAAAAAATCGACGAAATTTCTTCATTTTTGCACACAAGACGTAACAATGATGTAGACGAAGGTACCCGAAGTTTCACGTTGATAGCACTATTAATTTTTTCAGCTATTGCGAAAATTCATCAGGGAAAATTCATCAGGTTAAAAAAAAAAATCATCAGGTAAATTCATCAGCCCTCCCCCAGTCAATGGCGGGTTAAGGTTTTGATAGAAAGTATGGCCAACATGCTAAAATAACTCAGTTTTGGCCTTTGACTTGACCATGCCCTGACATGTGACCTTATTTTGACAATTTCCCGTATCTTTTAGATGCCTCTCATTGGGAGCTTTCGATTGTCGCCTTGCGCGTCTCGCTGCGGTTATTGGTTCGGAAGATAACGAGGGGGCAGAATATGCCCCCAGCGTTCGGCTGAATACCCCAGCGGGGTGTGGGTTAACAAATGCCAACAGCAATACACAAAATTTCGGCCTTTGCACGCCTATTATACAACCTGGCCACATGAAGGGACTATGTTGGTGCTTTTTAAACTACTTTTCGACGACAAATTATGGTAAATGAAACGAGAACCTTGCGCTACTCATTAACTGATGCAAACATTTTTAGTAATTTACAACGTGGCTGTGCCACACCGGGACCACCTCAGTCCGGGCTTTGTACGGAAGCTAAAATTAATTTACGAGTTAATCTAGTCCACAAAGCACCAGCGGCGAGCAACAGCTCCAGTGGTGGTGCGCTACAAAAATGAAGACCAGAGACTTAAAAAGAACTTCAAAGGCTTACCACATGATCACAACATTGTTGAATCTGTGCTACAAAATCAGAACATTAAAAGGACTGTCCCACTTTTTGAAAGTTGTTGAATCACACTTAATTGTATGTCTACATGTCAGGCGAGGTCAGCTGAACATGTTCGTTAACTTTTTTTCTCCGAAAAATTGCTTATCTTGGAAAACTTTGAGTTGTAAGCAGAAAGTTGGGTTGGTGACGTCATATGATTTTTTATATAAATAACAGGGAAGTCCTTTGTGCCGCCAAATGTATGACACAGTTTTTCTGTCGACATCTATTGCGCAGAAAAAGCGAACCACCCGTAGATTGCGAACCACCCGGGGATCGAGAAATGAAGGACGACAATATTCCTAGGCTGACCCTAAAACAAGTCGACTATCATTACGAGTTGGGTAAAGAGAGCGAAGCTGTCGGTTCAGAGGCCCTATTCAAATACACATGGGTCTTATTTTTACAGATGTCAAAATCAAACTCGAATATCTTTTTGACTAGATTATTGTGGTTGTGTTAACTGCTACCATACTTAATTTCAATGCCAAGCCATCAAAATGGCTATCTCACCTCAAATATAATGTTAAGGTGTAAGGTGGTAATGAAATGTCCCTTTAAAGGTGCTTATGCTGTATTCGGAAACAAGCCTGCGGTCCTTGGAACGTTATATAAGTAAATGCATTTGCAATGCTTTTGATAGCGCGAATTTAGCTTCCCGAGATCGTTTGGTAATCATCCGTATATTTGTTCACCTCCGACCGCGGGAAAGCAGACATGGACGCCGCGCCGTACGCAAGTCTATGGCCACACACCTTGGCGTCCAAATTCAAAGCAACAAATCCGCCGTAAGTCGCTCCGAGTGATCCGAACCCCACTGCGCACGTAACTCCCAACTGCGTCGTCATAAAACAACCCTTCATCATCTCAGGCCCTCCCTTAATTGAGATTTCAGCAATAAAACCCGTGCCGTAGAGCGCCTAGTAAGTAATTGCTTATGAAGTTTTCCAAAAGTGCGCCCCAAAGCACTAAATGAGACGAGTTTGCTAAAAATACGGTGTTTTGAACGTGCATTATCTGGGGATTTATTACGGAAGGACCGCGACACAGCTAAATTAAAGGATTTGGTCAATATTAGCCTGCTACTATGTGTCAGCTCTGCCTATATCAATCCGAACAAAGAGCTAGCACACAGAGCACAGTGCTTGTGGTTGTGGCTGTGGCTAAAGTCATGTGGGGCAATGGCAATGTTTCGGCATTGGGCAATGTATGGCAAATTTTCATTTACATCTATGTCCTATATTATTGGAATATTTTCGGATACAATCGCAGATATTTCTTGGTTATTTACGAAGACAATGCAAATACAAAGAAGGCATTTGATATATTGTCCATGTTTTAAATGATGCTCGGTCTCCGTCATCAATGTCCATGTCTCGGCGCACCTGTCACCAATGTCAACCCCATGCCTGTCGCCGGCCTGGGAGGATCCTCGGCCGTTGCTGATGAGTATTGATCTGTTGCCACTCCCGGCTCCTCTCCTGACCACTCCGAGTCTCCCCTCCCCGCTGGGTCGCCCCGGGGTCCTCACCGGGGGACCAGGACGCCCCTGAGGCAATACGCGGTGGTCGTTGTGTGGCCTGCATTCTGCCAGCGACATAGCGGCTGTATAGAGCCCAATGTATGAGCTTTATTCCACGAATTTGATAACGAAATAGCGGCGTGTGTAAACGGGTGACCAAGCGCCGCTTTCAGGTCCTCGTTAGTAAGCATACGCGTGTATAGATATCTGATCTTAGCATACGCGTGTATAGACGGGTGACCAAGCGCCGCTTTCAGGACCTCGTTAGTAAGCATACGCGTGTATAGATATCTGATTTTAGCATACGCGTGTATAAACGGGTGACCAAGCGCCGCTTTCAGGTCCTCGTTAGTAAGCATACGCGTGTATAGATATCTGATCTTAGTATACGCGTGTATAGACGGGTGACCAAGCGCCGCTTTCAGGTCCTCGTTAGTAAGTAGGTGGGCTGGGAAACCCTGCAAGTACTGGAGCGGCTAGCAGCAGACTCACTTAGCACACGCGGCACGTCTCAAACGGGCTTCGTCTTGGCCGGCAAATTGGGCTACTACACCACGAGCGGACCGGCCGCCCGCCACTCATCTGATGATTCCACCCAGGACAACTAGACAAACGGGTACGATCATATGGCAGCAGCGCTTCATCGGCATATTTGGCGCTTATGCCTTATGAGACATGCAGTATTTAAATTATAAAATGAGTGTGGATTTGTTATTCAAGTCACGTCATGTTATGACTCACTTTTGGTATGAGCATATTCTTATTCTTATGTATTTTTTATAAAAAAATGTCTAGGCCAAACACACCCCAAGTTAATCGTTGTTAATTGCAATTGTGGTAAATTAGGTATCAGAATCACCAAGGCGGTGTTTTCTCAAATGACGTCATGTTATTGAATTTGTAACATTGTACAAATCGCCGAATTGTTTTTTAATAACCTTTGACAGAAGCATGATAGAGTAAAACCGATTGAACCATTGTGTTTCCCTCGTCAAGACGTCAAGAGGTAAAATAGGAACAAATATTAACCGCAGGCAATTGGCTACCCAGCACTATAAACACGTTACTGATTGTAGATAGTTCCTTTTTTCATGCTGTACATCATCATAGGCGTATCCAGGATCAAAACTGGGGAGGCGTAAGACCTTTTGATAGGTATATTATCCGCTATTATGATACTAACTAGTCAAAAGTGACTATTTCACTTACAACTTCAATTCACATTGCTTACCCCCCTTTTTACCCTTCCTGGACTCGCCTATTATCTTATAATCGTTCGTAGATCACCCTGTGGTGCATGTTTCATCCGAAAACTGCAGTATGTTATGTCATTGTAGGCCCATGCATCTTAGTTTCTTTGCAATAATCTGACCCCCTGTCTTCCATTCCTGAGCGCGCCTCTGCAACCAAATGACGTCACTCCCTCTCCTCTCCTCCTATGCGCATACATCATTATAAAATAACCGTCTATTGCGTCGTAATCGCTGGAATATCGTCATCACCATGCCAGTCAGACCCCTTTTCATGTGCCTGAACACGCCCCTGCAACTCCATATGTAATAAATTATGCAAATAATGGAAGGAGAATCTATCGTTTACATCTTGATAGCTATAAATGCCCCTTACATTGCTCTATTGGCTTCCCGCCAAGCATTGGATACTTCCTAGAAACCTCCCCTTTTCAAGCCCCTGAAACCGCCTCTGCCATGACATTTGTATGATATTTCATTAACATCAACTAATTTGCACTTGCTTCAATCACTGTAAACCGATGTAACTCCTTTATACTTGAGGCAGTTAGGAAGAAACCATGAAGATCGCATTTCCGTATTATCGCCAAATTGTCGCCGCTGAATCCTCCCAAAAACGTGCCCTGGAACCGCCTCTGTTCAGGTTAAGAATTCAAAATTTTGACACCCACTGTAAACATCGATTTTTGGAGAAGCACCAAAATTGAATGGAACTGCTCCCAGCCGTTCTGGAGATATCTGCGAAAAACATCAGGGAGGGGCGGAATCCGCCCCCCCCCCCTGTTACAAATAGGGTTAAAGAACAGAAATGTGACATGGGGTTTTGCGGTTGGCACAAGAATGGTGGAAACTGGTCAAATTTAGCCATTTCTTATGAAAATGTACTCGTGTTTTCATTTTTCCCCATTGACTTATAATGGAGAGGTCTCGAAATCGACCTGACCTTAGGTCACCGATATGACAAATTTGAGATAAACACATTGTAAGTACTTATGACCTGATAACATCCTGAGTTTCAAACAGTTTGGTCAATCACTTTAGCTGTGGCACGACCGCAAATATGTTTGGAGGTGGGGTCACTTGACTTAACCTGGTGACCTGACCTGAGATGACCCGAGGTAAATAATCACACACCATGCGGTTAATTGATACCCATCATCATCTATATGTATTTGTTGTGTAGCTCGCGAGTCAAATTGTTCATTCGATCAACACAACAAAAGGATCAGTGCAAAAGCATAGCTTAAATTAGCGCACCTATCCTGAAAACGAAAGCAAGGTCACACTCACATAGGTTTCACTCACACTAACACATCATATATTATGTACATAGTATTACATAGCATGGCATGCCTGACATAACATAAATTGGCACATGGTAGCGATACCAAACATGACAATGATTACTGCTCAAATCGACCTGTTTTGAACAAGAAATTTTGAAACTCATCAGCAACCTTGCATCCCTCAGTAATGGCTAAGCCTTTGCCGTGTAACAATGTGTCGAGTTGAATAGATGTTGGAAGGGATGAGACGTCGCTCTGTAAAATGTGTGTTATGTTGCTGATCATGCGTGTTCTATGCTGCTGGTGGTGGATGCAATGCAATACGAAGTGTTCCGTGTTTTCTGATGAGTGTCCGCATCTGCACTGTGGGCTGAGAGTTTTTTTATAATTTGGTACTGGTGTGCGTGGAGACATGACATGTCTAATCTTAATTTTGTGTGGAGGCGGTTGTCCCTTACTGTGCCTAATCCGTAAAAGCGAGGTGGCTTTGCTACGCTCAAGTGTTATGTAAGGGCTGCCATGCAAGTTTTAGTTGACGCTATTAACACGCGCCCTGGAGGGGGGCGAAATCCGCCAACCCCTCCGGTTTTTCGAGGATAGCGCAAAAACGGCGGCGCGCAGCGCCGCTGTTTTTTGTATACCTGTTTAGAAATGAACTTCCCGCATTATGTAAAATTCTTGGCCTCAGGTCATCTCAGGTCAGGTCACCAGACCAGGTCACGTGATGACCTCAACTCCAAAACGTTTGCAGTAGTACCACAGCCACAGTTTTACGCCGATCGGTTTCAATCTTGCAGAACTTCATAAGGTCATAGATACCAACCATTTTTTTATCTCGGATTTCTAATATTGGTGACCTAAGGTCAGGTCAATTTTGTGACCGCCAACACGGTTTTATCAATAACTATCGACATAATGAAGATAGAGAAGAGAAAACGGTACCAATATGTTTGTCTCGTCGAAACACGTCTCCCAATATGCAACATGACCAACTTAGGTCACCACTTGACCTTGACCTGAGGTCAGATTTCTCATTTGACCTAACCCGGTCACCATGAATATGATTCGAAGCGCCTTGACAAGACACACGCGATGGCGTAAAAAATTATTGCTTTGTCTTTATTAGGTAAAAGGTTATTTTGGGAAAACAGTTTTGAAAACAAATCACCTTTTTGACATTCGATGACCTCTGGAGCCTAAACTATTGACCTGAGCTCAAATCTGAGGACACCTATTTCGATTGCATTTTTCAATGAATTTCGATTGCTTTTTTCCGTTTGCTGCTAACTATCATAGTTCCCGAGATATTTGGGGGTGTTCGAACCGAAGTCTTGAAAACTTGAAAATCTGACCCTTGATGACCTCTGGTGACCTCAATATTGACCTGAACAAAAAATATAACGAAATACTTTCGAAAGAGCTTGTCTCGAGCTATCTAACGTCGTTTCCCGCTTGTCGCTACGTTGCGTGGTTTTCGAGATCATAGGGGGGGGGGCGAAATCCGCCCCCCCTCCAGGGCGTGTAATTATCAGAGGCCCTCCAGGGCGCGTGTTAAATGGAAAGCCTTTGAAAGACTATTCCATAGTCTTGTAGTGTCGGGGATAAACGATTTTGTTTAATGACGACGTCCGATTGGATGGTAGTGTTTGCGAATGTGCGTTACGAAGAGTTCTGAAGAAGGAACCCTACTTTAGCTTGGCTAAAGTAGGGTTCCTTCTGAACCCTACTTTAGCCAAGCTAAGTAGCTGTTGGATAGCTCTGTTGTTTTGTGTATTTTTTGAGCAACCACATTATATTTAGATATAAGGATTAGATATTTAGTTTTGTGGATCGTTTAAGTATTATTTTTAAGCATTCATAGTTAGCTGTTACCTCTTACTTGCTTTTTAAAGGACTTTTCATTCTAGCTTGTGTGCGCCAAAATTGTCTTAGTCTTATTTTTGTGTTATTAGTTGCAGGGTTGGATAAGTAGATATTTGAGAAAATTAGGGATAATTAAGGTGTATTTAGTATTCAGTTTATTTAAGGATTAGATATTTAGTCTAGTATTAGGTGCACTCATAGCTGATTTGTGTTACTAGCTTTACCTTGATCTAGTTAAGGTTTAGAAGAAGAAAAAACAAACAAAAAAACAAAAAAAGTTAAGTTAAGTTAGTAAAGTATTGAAAAGTGCATAGTACCTAAGTTATATACCTAAGTTACTAGTGTATTCAAATGAGCATGACTAGGATGCAGGCGAAGGTAGCAGAGCTAGAGGCCCTCCAGGCTAGAGTAGCGGAGCTTGAGGCGCAGTTAAGTAAGTGTAGGTGTAGAGATGAGCCGCAAGAGGGTGTAGCTCCTGACCAAGGAACGTATGCGCAGATTGTGGTTAGGGGGTCAGAAAAGGAGCCTACAGGATCAGGGACCAGTGGTAGTTTTGATAGGGGCATAAGGGAGGAGGATAAGGCAAAGGTGGATAGTGCGGCTGGGGTTTGGAAGTGTGTTGGAGGGTCACGTTTCTGGAGACCCAACATTGTGGAAAGTAATGCTAGGGCCACAGACAGTAAGGATGAGGAGGGGTGCTGGGTAATGGAGGGTGGTAGCAGAATCTGGAGGAGGAAGAGGGAAGGGGATCAGGAGGGATGGACAAAAGTTCAGGGTAGAGTCAGGCAGTACAGCCCCAGGGAACATCAGCAGGTTACACTAGCAAATAGGTTCAGTGCGTTAGAGTCAGCAGCTGAAAGTGACAAGGTACAGATTCAGCATTTAGTGGTTGGGGACTCAAGGGTAAGGCCCTTAAGGCGAACATTCTGTGGGAAGAGGGACAAATGTATAGTTAAACCGGGGGCAAAAGTAGTTGATATGGGCCCTGTCATTGAGGCAGAACTGGGTAGGAGTAGCCCGGAGACAGTTATAATACAGGTGGGGGTGAACAACATAGGACCTAGACAGAGTGTGAGAATAGTAGCGGAGTACCGGAGCCTGCTGCAGAGGTTGAAGGAGTCCAGGAAACCAGTCATTGTGACTGGCATCCTCCCTCGCTGTGGAGCCAGTGAGGAGTGGTACTCGAGAGCTCTGTCTGTGAACAGCTCAGTTCAGAACTTATGTTCAGCTATGGGGCTTAGTTATGTAGACTTATGGGATCAGTTCTATGAGTGGCATAGGTACTATATGAAGGATGGGCTTCACTTATCGGATGAGGGGGCAAGGGCTTTGGGAGATGCCTACAGAAGTGTCATTCAGGGAAACTAGGTAGGAGGGGGGGTTCAGGGACGCTAGTACTAGGGCATCAAGAAGTAAGCATTGGTAGAAGTTCATGTCAGAATAGGACAGTAGATCATAATTCCCTCAGAATTAGTAGAGTCAGCTCAAAGTATAAGATCACATGTGTGTTGCTGAATGCCCAAAGTATTAGGTCTAAATTTGATGAGTTTGAGTGTTATGTTGCCCTTGAAAATCCTGATATCATTTGTGTAACCGAGACATGGGTTAGTGAGGGGTATAATAGGGATAGGCTACAGGATTTCGAGTTACAAGGGTATAACATGTTCTCATACTGCAGAGAATCACGGCAGGGAGGCGGAGTGTTTGTATATGTAAATAGCTTGTACTGCACTACTAGAGTTGATGATTCTAGTAAAGTAAAAGAAGTAGAATCAATCTGGCTTGACATTAAAATTGGTACAGGAAACAGAGGAAGGTTGAGGATAGGTGCATTTTACAGACCAGGGAATCTTCCAAGGAACTCCCAAGCTGAAACAGACCAAGATATTTGTGAGGAAATACGTAGGAACTTTCGGGCTCAGTGTCTTATTATGGGAGATTTTAACTTAAGAGGATACGAAAGTATAGCAGAGGAAACAAATGAGTGTAGGTTGTATAGGCAAATCTTTGAAGAGGAGCTTTTCATGCATCAGTTTGTAACAGAGCCAACCAGACATTGCTCCATTCTAGACCTTGTATTCTCAGACAACAGTGATCTAGTTAGTGACATAAGTATTTGTGCAGGTCTAGGAACCAGTGATCACAATATGGTTAAATTCAATATCTCATCAGAAATGAGGCCCAAAGATAACCTTATTATGGTTCCAAACTTCAGCCGGGCTGATTTTGATGGTATTAGAAATGACCTCGCACAGATAAAATGGAACGTTGAGTTGGCAGGTTTAGATGCATGTGAGGCCTGGAATGTTTCAAAGCTAGATTAAGCCAAATTCAAAATCGGCATATACCCCTCAGGCACAAACGTAACAGAACCAAGGGCAATCCAGTTTGGCTTACCCCAGAAGTAAGGAGTGCTATACAAGCTAAAAGAAGTGCATTTGGCATTTTGAAGGGATCTTCACTAGATATAAATCAGAGGGCCTACCAGAATGCAAGAAATTCAGTTAAGAAAAAGGTCAGAGCAGCTACAAGGGCAAAGGAACTTGATTTAGCTAGACATTGTAATGCAGATAGTAAGAAGTTCTTCAGTTTTTATAAGTTAAGTACAGTTTCCAAAAATATAGGTCCATTTAAGGTAGATGATGTGTTAGTTAGCAAGGACAGTGAAATGGTTGAAGTGCTTAATGATCAGTTTCAATCTGTCTTTACTATCGAGGACCAGAGTAATATTGCAGCACTTCAGCCTGAGCTAGAGACAGAGGAGACTATAGGAGAGCTAGGTGGCATAAGTAGTGAACTTGTTCTAGAATATCTAAAGAAAGTAAGGCCTAACAAGGCAGAAGGACCTGATGAAATCCATGCTAGACTTTTAAGAGAATCTGAAAGGGAGTTGTCGGTTCCATTAGCCATAATATTTTCTAAATCACTTGCAGATAGTAAAATTCCACTTGATTGGAAAAGAGCAAATGTTGTTCCTATTCATAAAAAGGGAGATAGAAGTAAAGAGGAAAACTATAGACCAGTTAGTCTGACCTCATTAGTCTGCAAGGTGCTTGAATCAATCATCAAAGATAAGATTGTTGAATTCTTGGAGCAAAATGAACTCATCAAAGATACACAGCATGGCTTTAGGAAGGGCCGTTCTTGTTTAACTAATCTTCTGGAGTTTTTGGATGTTGCAACAGATAGCGTTGATCAGGGTAAACAGCTAGATGTAGTTTTTCTTGATTTCAGTAAAGCATTTGACAAAGTCCCCCATACAAGCAAGACTGGGGTTGCAACTTAAAATTCATGGGATCAGGGGCAAGATTCTGGATTGGATAGAAACGTGGCTTTCAGGACGCCAGCAAAGGGTTATATTGAATGGGTGCCAATCACAATGGAAGGAGGTTCTCAGTGGGGTTCCACAGGGCTCAGTCCTGGGCCCATTGCTTTTTATAATATTTGTGAATGCAATTGAGAACAGTATAGACAGCAAAGTCTTGAAATTTGCAGACGATCTAAAAGTTGTCAGGATTATTAGAGGAAAACATGATCAGGATGTTTTTCAATCAGATCTGGACAAGCTAGTTGAGTGGTCTGAAGCATGGCAGATGAAATTCAATTTGAGTAAATGTAAGATTATGCACGCTGGACGGGTTAGCAGTAAACATAGGTATGAAATGGGTGGGCAGAAAATGGAGCAGATTGAAAAGGAAAGAGATTTAGGTGTCGTGGTAAACAATAGACTATCAGCGTCAGACCAGGTTGTAGAAGCTAGGAAAAAGGCACTTAGAATGCTAGGGGCCATTAACAGAAATGTTTCCTGCAAGAGTGAAAAGGTAATAACAAAACTGTATTGTGCATACGTTAGACCACATTTGGAGTATTGTGTACAAGCCTGGTCTCCAACATATGAGAAAGATTGCTGGTTGTTAGAAAGAGTTCAAAAAAGGGCAACAAAAATGATTAATTGTCTTGGTAGTTTACCTTATGAAGATAGATTAAGGAAATTGGGTATGTTTTCACTTAGATATAGAAGGCTAAGAGGAGATCTAATTGAAGTCTTCAAATTTGTAAATAGTCAGCATTCTGGATATTTAAAGGGTATGTTTGAGTTCAATAGGGAAAATCGAGGTAGAGGTCATCAGCATAAACTCATTATGAAACAAAGTAGGACTAGGCTACGACAGTCATTTTTCAGTAGAAGGGTTGTAGGACATTGGAATATGCTACCAGGGGATGTCGCTGATGCAGTGACACTTGCTTCCTTCAAAATTAGATTAGATAAATACTTTACAGAGAAGGGATTAGTTCATAAATACTCATGGGATTAGCCTTCTTTTATGCAGGTAGAGTAAGGTGATTTGAAGGGGCGAGACTGGTGGAGGGGGGGGGATGGGGGGGGGGGGGGGGGGGGTGCAACCTCGGATGGGCCCAAGAGGCTCTTTGTTGCACTTTTCTTTTATGTCTTTATGTCTTCTGCCAGTTTCCTGTTGCCTGGTTTCGGGAATGATTGTTGTTATATACTCCGGAACGGATGCTTGTTCGTAGTTTAATTTTCTGTAAAAGGTGAGTTTATGTTTTATTCGCCTTGCTGTTAGTGATTCCCATCCAAAATCACGTCTGAACGCCTCAGATGACGTTCGGAATTCAGCTCCTGATACCAGTCTGGCTATTCTATTCTGAAGTCGCTCAAGCCTTATTTCGTCCGTAACCGTCAAATGTCCGTCGTATATGGCGTCACAGTAGTCAAAGTACGGCAGTATGTAAAGATGATATATTTGATTTGGTATGTTTCGTGGGATGATGTGTGCTATTTTATACAATGGACTGAGTGCCTTGTTAACCTTTCTCATATGTGTTTTTACATGGGCCTGAAATCGCATGTCTTTGGAAATTGTGAGCCCTAAGTGTGCGTTACGGTACGGTAAATGCTCTTCAACTAATGGTATGTTGTGTCCTGAGAGTACCAGTCTGGGATGCTTATATGTTTTTATAATACTGAATGTTTGTTGTATTGTTTGTGTCGGGTTAAACGTTATTGCCCATTGTTTGGCATACGCTTCAATAGCGTTGATATCTCCTTGTAGAGAGGTTTGTACTAAGTGGTTTTGGTCTGTATGTGTGGCAAATGTGGTGTTGTGTCCGTTTTTGACGATCATGTTTGAATAACCTATCTCTTTTCCGAATATTTCTGCGAAGTTCACACGTCACCCACGGTTTGTCTTTAGTTCGAATGTGAACCGTTTTTACAGGTATGGAATCAAATGCTGCAGACAGAACTGCATGTGTAAACAGTTGAGTTGCTTCATCAATATTATTTTCTAACATATCTTGCATATCTCTTAAAATAACATAACATAACATAACTTAACATAACATAACATAACATAGCATATCTCTTAACATATCTCTTATATGTAAAAGCGTCTTTGTAAGTTTGTTAGCGTCCATCTTGTCATAGTCCCATATACGTTTGGTTAATGTCTTTGTTAATGGCTTGGTAACTGCAATGTAAACATATATTGGGAAGTGGTCCTTTTTTAAAAGGCGGTAAGACCACTTTCAACCATCAAGTTTCTATTATATGTTATTACGAGCGAGTGCGAAGCGCTCGCTTATTCTTCCGTGGTGTATGGGAAAAATCTGGTTATGAGCGGCCCGGCCCGACCCGGCCCGTGGCGGCCTTTTGAGAAGCTCATACTCTGCAACCGCACGTCAGATTGACAAGCGGGCTTCTTTGCTGAGCAGCCCCATCTGACCTACCCTGTTTGAGACCAGTGCCGACTCATGTGGGTGACTACCACTGCGCGTGCCGCGTACCGCGTGAGGGGTGTTGATAAGTATTTTCTCGCAATAACTCTGCAACGGCTGGGCAGAATATGTGCAAATTTCGTGTGTGGTTAGGGACCCCTCAGCCGCCACTTTCACACAAATCAGGGGTGGGTGACTGCACGTGCGCACGTGCACACCCATATTCTATCTCAGGAACGATTGAGCCGATTGTGTTCAAATTTGGTGTGTGGTTAGGGACCTTTCCACAAGTCAGGGGTGGGATGGCTTTGCACGTGCACTCGTGCACACCCCTATTATATATCTCTGGAACGGCTGAGCCGATTGTATTCACATTTGGTGTATGGTTAAGGACCTTTCAGCCCCCACTTTCCCACAAGTCAAAGGTGTGTGCCTCTGCACGTGCACACGTGCGCACCCTTTTTGGTATATCAGAAACTACTTGCCCGATCGAGTTGAAATTCCCCATACATTTCCTTCGCGCTCGCTCGTTCATCGCCGACTGCGGCGCCATACTGGTAATAAGATCATGCAAATGTGTTACATTGTCGCTCAGTCTGGTCGGTTCGTCAATGAATTGTGTCAAATTCAAAGAATAGGGGTTTCAGTCTGTTGCGAAGACAGTGATCCCTCTATGAGTGTACTCCCTGTCAGAACTATTTACGCTCGCTCGTCCTTCCGTGGTATATGGGACAAATCTGAATATGAACGGCCCGGCCCGTGGCGACGCCTTTGAGAAGCTCATATATCTGCAACCACACGTCCGATTGACAAACGGACGTCTTTGCTGAGCAGCCCCATCCAACCTACCCTGTTTGAGACCGGTGCTGACTTATGTGGGTGACAACCACTGCGCCTGGCGCTTGCCGCGTGAGGGGTGTTGAAAGGTGTTTTCTCGCAAAAACTCTGCAACGGCTGAGCCGATTGTGTTCAAATTTGGTGTGTGGTTAGGGACCTACACTCACAAAATCGCTACACACGACCCGGGTGTCAACTCCTGCCACAGGGGTTAATTTGGAAATGTACTCATGCATGGGGTGTCATTGTTGATGCTTCGCTATCTACACCCATGTCAGACACCTGCGTGGTGTGTCACTGCCGACCACCATCGCATTGTGTGTTCGTCACCGCAGCATAGGGTGTCGAGGTGTCGCAATACTCATGCGGGGGATGTCGATTGACGCCTGAGCCGGGCGTATTGCGGGAGTTCGTTCACCACTGGGAGAAGCGTAACGTCACCGCTGCGTGGGGTGTCGAGGTGTCGCAATACTCATGCAGGGGGTGCCGTTGGACGCCTCAGCCGGGCGTATTGCAGGAGTTCGTTCACCACTGGCAGAGGTGTGACGGTCGCCGCTGCTTGGAGTGTCGTGACGTAGACGCACGCAGACGGCGGCAGGGCGTTGTCTGCGCGCGCACATCACCGCCGGCCGGCCGCGCCGCCGCGCCCGCGCAGTTACGCTGCGGCCTCAGCCGCGGCAGGTTGTTGAGGGTGCGTGCGTCGACCGTTGTCAGTGTTCAAGTTGCCGTTGAGTTGCGAAAGGCTGTCAATCGTGCTGTCGTGATCGGAGTTATAAGTACCTAATTGTGAGTTGTGAGTGCGTTCTTTCTTGCGTTCTTTTGATCTTAGAAATGTAGTTAGTTGTGAATTTGTGATCGATAAACATTAGGTATGATAGCGTCTATATGTTTCGTGCCTTTCCGTCCCAACCAATTGTATTGCTTATCCGGTCGGAGCTGCACCGACCAAGCTTCTATAAACATATGAATATACGTTGCTGACTGTTGATCCATAGTAACTATGATGATTTATGAGTATGCTTGATGATGCTGATTTGTGATGCTGATGTTGATACATGGATATGTTTACAATAATTAACGGTTTTGTTAATACAATGGTTTGGCACGGAAATGTACTAATTTGTAGTTGCTCAGATTGGGAAGGTTGGCGCGAGTGGTCAGAGTCAGGTCAGAGTGCTCAGATTGGCATTAGCCTTACTAGTTGCGGCAGGTCTCTGAGCCGGCGCCCGGCGGCGGCCGCCGCCCGCCATGCGTCTACGTCACGACACCCCAAGCAGCGGCGACCGTTACACCTCTCCCAGTGGTGAACGAACTCCTGCAATACGCCCGGCTGAGGCGTCAATCGACACCCCCCGCATGAGTATTGCGACACCTCGACACCCCATGCAGCGGTTATCAAGGGTGTTATGTTAAACCTATACACCCCATGCAGCGGCGATCACGGTTGTTCCGGTACACCTCCCTGAGTGCTAAACAAAACACCTTCCAGGCGACGTATTCTAGGTTGTGTGGGCATCACACGGGCTAGGGGTGTTGACACCCTGCGCAGGTGTTAATTTTTTTGTGAGTGTATCAGCCACCACTTTCCCACAGGTCAGGGGTGGGGTGCCTCTGCACGTGCGCACGTGCACACCCCTATTCTGTATCTCAGGAACAGCTGAGCCGATTGTGTTCGAATGTGGTGTGTGGTTAGGGTCCCCTCAGCTGCCGCCTTCCCACAAGTCAGGGATAGGGTGCCTCTGCACGTCCGCACGTGCACTCCCCTATTCTATATCTCAGGAACGGCGGAGCCGATTGTGTTAAAATGTGGTGTACGGTTAAGGACTCCTCAACCGCCGCCTTCCCACAAGTCAGGGGTGGGTGCCTCTGCTCGTGCGCACGTGCACACTCTTTTATTTAATCTCAGAAACTACTTGCCCGATGGAGTTGAAATTTGTCATACATTTCCTTCGCGCTCGCTCGTTCATCGCCAACTACGGCGCCTTACTAGTATATATGTTGCCTACATTTAAGTCGCCTAATATCAAAAAATGCTTCGGCTGCTATAATGCTTTCTGTCAATTTAGTGAGAAAGTTCTGTGTATGTTCTGAGTTCAGATTTGGGAGTAAATAAATGCAGCAAGCTGGGATTGAAACACTCTTAACTTCCATTTTAATCCAGAAGCATTCTTCGTCTTCCATTATCTCTTGCTTACAAATCCGCCTTACAGCTGTGAGAATATATTGCGATGACTTATCGGTGTCTGTTTCTATATTGTGTGAATGGAGCCTGAAAATCGTCAATCTTGTACAGGTGGGGATGAATGTTGGAATCGAGTTTGGTTTCCAGAGGTGAAAAAACCTCGAGGCTGACACCGACAAAGAGCCAGGCAACTCACTTCCATTTGTGCGCGCTCTTATGGCCAATTGCTTTAAAAATCAAGTTTTTCTCACGCCTCGTTGACTAACAATATTTATAAAAATCGGCACTATGGTACATTTGGTAAACATACAACATATTTTGTCAACACGCAGCACATTGTGTCAACACACAGCACATTTTCAACACACACCACATTTTCTGATTGTTACAATGACTGCTACACATGAAGATAGTGGTGTCTGAATAATTGTACTCCATAATCATGCAACTTTGCATAGTCTACTGATATTTGTTGTACCTATTGTTACAAGGATGCAAGAATAACAAGATGTTTCCACATTCATCCATGATGACATCACTTGCTGCTTCCATGGATGCTTCAAAATCGTTTTGGACAATTGATGTTTTGCTTATTTGAAGTAGGTAATGGAATCAAGGCATCATTCAATATTTCACAATTAAGATAGAAAACACCATTATTATTTTGGTTCTGGTCATATGAGAGCAATTATTTTATCCAACATGATTTGTCACAGAATGTGAAGACCCAGATAATGAAAAACAAAAAGAGCATGCCATCACAAAATTCAAAGAAATTGGTGGAGCCCTGGGTGCAAACATGATAGAAGTTCAAAAGGTTGTCAGACTGCAAAGAAAAGTAGTGAAAGACCAAGCAAACGAAAGGAAAAAATCCCAGAATAATGCTACTTAAGCTTCACTACAGTGAACAAGCAGAGCTACTATTCAACAGACGGTTGAACTTTAAAAGACATGGATACATAAACATATACATCTCCAGAGACTTGTCACTAGAAGAAAGAGAAGAATAAAGAAAACTAAGAGAAGAACTACAAGAACAAGGGAAGGACACACATGTGATATTTCGGGGAAAAGTGGTGCCCAGAAAAAGCAGAGTAGTTTTTAGAACATAAGAAATAATTTGTACAAGTGTTTAAAGTTTTTACATCTTGACTATCTGTCTAAAGAACATATCTATTTGATAATCTGTTTAAATGGCATGATAATATGTTTAAATGGCATGATAATCTGTTTAAATGGCATGATAATCTGTTTAAATGGCATGATAATCTGTTTAAAGAACATAAGAAAGAAGTTGTGAGGAAGGCACAAAGGTTAGCCAACATGACATATGGCATTATTAACAAGTGTTGCAACAAACTACTCATTGGAAAAGTGTATTGGAAGACTCTGGAACTGCCTTCCATTTCATATGCAGTAAAGGTAACACCACTAAATGAAAATGAGGTGCAAAAACTACAGGAAACTGAAAATACAGTTTATCGGCAAATACTGGGAGCACCACCATATGCACCTAACTGCACCCTGCGGGGGAAATTGGGTCATCATTAATGCAAACTCTAATAATAGAAGGACACCTGCAATATATCCGATGGGCATTCAGGGGGAAAATGGTTTAATTAAGGAGGTAATCAGGATACAGTTAGAAGAAAATACTACGAGGTGCGAAAAAATTACCATGAAATACCTACAAGAAATTAACATGAAAATCACAAGCTTGGAAGGGATGAAAAACAAGACCTTAACCCGGCAGTCACTGGGGTATATTCTGTAACACGACTCGGGGGGGGGGGCGTTTTTTTAGCCCCCCTGGTATCTTCAGAACCATTGATCGTAGCGGGACGCGCAAGGCGGCATTCGGAAGTGCTCAATGAGATAAACCTAATGCAAACTTAAAAAATTCAAACTAAGGTCACATGTCAGGTCACGGTCAAGTCAAACGTCAAAATCGAGGTATTTGAATTCATGGACAATACTAGCCATCCATGGGCTTCGATTGCGCCTATAATCACCCAAAGTGCTGTCAAAGGTATGATACATATCCCACTTGAGCTAAAGTGAGATTGTTGGAAAAGATCAAGGTCAAGGTCAGGTCACAAAAGGTCACTACAAACACAATATTTACGAAAGTCATGCAGCACATGTTTTATGGATGTTTTACGCGTATAATTCGATAGTGGTAGTCATTTTACCACCTGATTCATTTACGTGAAGTTAGTGTCAAGTTCAGGTCAAGTTGAAGTTCAGGTCAAGTTCAGGTGGTCAAATTTTTGTATTGATAAATGGAAATGAAAAAAGCATGTTTCTATATCAGTTTTATCTAAAAAAGAAACAGTGCTGGCATTTATTTTCCTGTGTCCGGTCAATAAAAGCCAAAAAACGCAATTAAAAAATATGACGTCATGATTTACCCATACTTTATATGCCATGACAGTCAAAAAAGATGACATCATTTTGAAATTTGGTATGATAATTGTTTTTGAAATTTTTGGGGTCAAAAACCAAAATATTCGCAATTTCGAGATAACTGGGTTGTAGCCCTTGCAATTTTCTACCTTTTAGCGTTTTTTCGATTGCATTTTACTTCAAATGCACCATTTGTACGGCCTGGCAAAGTTTAGCCGATTTTTGTGTCAAAATCGTGTTTAGTGACGTCATTAAATTCACTATATCTCGAGAGAAAAAAATCTGACGATTTTTTTCTTCATTTTTCTCTCAAAAGGTGTAAAAATGATTCCCGGAAAGGTACTAAAAGTTTGGCGTCGATGTCTCCATCAGTTATTGAGATATTCCTAATATTCCTAAGGAGGGGGGGGGGGGCTAACCCCCCCGTGACTCGCGGGTTAAGAAACAAATACAGAAATGAGACCAGAAGAAATGAGAAGATGAATTGGAACAAAAAACTAGCTTGTTGCTATACAAAAGGAGCAAAGAAGCAGTACAAGAAGAGCCAATATATGATAACACTGAAGCATCTGTATGTTTATACCAAGCTAGATCAAACACTTTGAAATTGAATGACAGGAGTTTTGATAATGCTGAGAATACTTGTGATTTATGTAGCAGGAAAAAGAGAAGATCTGTGCCATTTTATTCTTAGATGCGAGAAACTAAAAGATGTTAGGTCAACAATAGAAGTGCTACAACAGCCCTATATAGAAGAACAAGGAAAGGTTTAAAGAGTCTTTCTCTTTAACAAAGACACAAAAATAATGGAAAAGAACAAAGATAATATTTACAAATTATGGCAAGCAAGACAAAAGAAACTGATTGAGTGTGAAGGGAATGCCAAGAAAGATGGATCAAGTTGCCCGCCGCCCCCCAACCACCCCTTGTCTCCCGGTGTGTGCCTGCGAAGCTGCCCTCCCGGGCAGTGAGCAGGCCCTCAGGGAGCTCCCCTCACCCTCGGGGTGCGTGAGCACGGCGTCAGTCTCCGCTGCTCCCCTCGATGTGGTGCGCGTGTGAAACCCCACCAGTAATGATGAGAATACTTGTGATTTATGTAGAAAGGAAAGAGAAGATCTGAACCATTTGATTCTTAGATGCAAGAAACTAAAACTAAAACAAACAAAACAATGTTAGGTCAACAATAGAAGTGCTACAACAGCCTTATATAGAAGAACAAGAAAAGGGTTTAAGAGTCTTTCTCTTTAACCCTATTTGTAACAGGGTCCTGGCTACCCCTATTTGTAACAGGGGGGGGGGGGCGGATTCCGCCCCCGGAGATCTCGAGATCTACCCGTTTGATTTTCAAAAATGAAACGGCGTTGGGTTCCCCTCAACACGAGCTACATTTCTAAAAAAAAATGTTTTGATAGGGGGGCAACAGGGGGGGGGGGGGGAACTACAAATTTTAGAGGTATTTGTGATCCAACACAACTGTCATGTTTATCAACCGATTTTAAGGCAACTGATAGGGATCGATAGAGATTGAATTGGATATTGATATATAGTGATGACTTTTGCAAATTCAAAAATCATAGGCGTGTGCAGGTCACTCAATATGGGGGTGAAGTAAATGCGGAATAAAACTACTTTTTTACTTTTAAAAAAAAATGAAATTGATATGTCATTGTGACATTTGACAAAACAGTTATAAATCATATTTTTTGTTGCCATAGGCGGTACCAGGTTAGTGAAAAAGGGAGGTCAAATAGGAAACAAATATTAACCGCAGGCATGTTGCTACCCAGCACTATAAATAAGTTACTCATCGTAGATAGTTCCTTTTGCATATTGTATTTCGTCATAGGCGCATCCAGGATCCAAACTGGGGAGGCGCAAGACCTTTTGATAAGTATATTATCCGCTAGTATGATATTAACTAATCAACAGTGACTATTTCACTTACAACTTCAATTAACATTACTTACCCCCCTTTTAACCCTACCTCGACTCGCCTATTATCTCATAATCGTTCGTAGAGTACCCTGTGGTGAGTGTTTCATCCTAAAACTGCAGTATGTTATGTCACTGTAGACCAATGCTTCTTAGTTTCTTTGCAATAATATGACCCCTTTCTTCCATTCCTGAGCGCGCCTCTGGCAAAAGATGACTTTTCGTCTCTTTTCTGGCCTCATATGTGCATATATCATTATAAGCTAACCGTCTATAGCACCGTAATCGCTGGTATATCGTACATCACCATTCCAGTCACCCTCCTTTTTTATGCGCCTGAACACGCCCTTGAAACTCTATATGTAATAAATTATGCTGTTATGTAATATATTTCTATGGAATATATATATATATATTTTTTTTTTATTAATAATATTATTATAAATATATTAATATGTATGTAATATAATTATTTGATAAAGTTTATGGCTGAGAACCCATGTTTTGTATTGCATTTTATGACGGACATTTGAATGACTTTCTATCTTGAATGCCCTATTGTCGAAAACCGAGGACAATCAAGTGCCGTAAGTTCATGATAGCACGTAGTAACATCTTTATGGGCTCAAAGCTATTTCGCTATGTTGAAGACCTCGTGTTTATATTAGTTTTATAGTTGAGAAACCCATGATTTGTATGCATCTTATGACTGACATTGAATGTCTTTCTATCATGAATGCATTAAAATTGCCGATAACAGAGGACAATCAAATGCCGTGAGCGCATGAAGCACGTAGTACATCTTATGGGCTCAGAACCTATTTCGCTATGTTTGAAGACCTCGTGTTTATATTAGTTTATAGTTGAGAACCCATGATTTTTTATTGGCATTTTATGACGGACATTGAATGACTCTTCTATCATGAATGCATTAAAATTGCCGAAAACAGAGGACAATCACGTGCAGTGAGCTCATGAAGCACGTAGTCACATCTTTAGGGGCTCAGCTATTTCGCTATGTTTGAAGATCCCATTCTTTTGATAAGTTTATAGTTGAGAACCCATGTTTTTTTATTGCACTTTAACACGCTCGCCGCGGACGTGGGGGGGGGGCGAAATCCGCCCACCCCTCCGGTTTTTTCACAAATCACGCAAAAACGGCGGCGCGCAGCGCACCTTTTTTTTGTACACCTGTTTAGAAATGAACTTCCCGCATTATGTAAAATTCTTGGCCTCGGGTCATCTCAGTCAGGTCTCCAGACCACGGTCACGTGATGACCTCAACTCCAAAACGTTCTGCAGTAAGTACCACAGCCACAGTTTTACGCCGATCGGTTTCAATCTTGCAGGACTTGATAAGGTCATAGATATCAACCATTTGTTTATCTCAGATTTATAATATCGGTGACCTAAGGTCAGGTCAATTTTGTGACGCCAACACTGTTTATATCCAATAACTATCGACATAATGAAGAATAGAGAAGAGAAAATGGTTACCAATATGTTTGTCTCGTCGAGACACGTCTCCCAATATGCAACAAGACCAACTTCGGTCACCACTTGACCTTGACCTGAGGTCAAATTTCTCAGTTGATCTAACCCGGTCACCATGAATATGATTCGAAGCGCTTTGACAAGACACACGCGATGGCGTAAAAATTATTGCTTTATCTTTATTAGGTAAAAGGTTATTGCAGAAAAACAGTTTTGAAAAACAAATATCACCTTTTTGACCATTCGATGACCTCTGGAGCCTAAACTATTGACCTGAGCTCAAATCTTGAGGACACCTATGTCGATTGCATTTTTCAATGAATTTCGATTTCTTTTTTCCGTTTGCTTGCTAACTATCATAGTTCCCGAGATATTTGGGGGTGTTCGAACTGAAGTCTTGAAAACTTGAAAATCTGACCCTTGATGACCTCTGGTGACCTCAATATTGACCTGAAAAAAAAAATAAGGAAATACCTTCGAAAGAGCTTGTCTCGAGCTATCTAACGTCGTTTCCTGCTTGTCGCTACGTGCGTGTTTTCGAGATCATATGGGTGGGGGGCGAAATCCGTCCCCCCCTCCAGGGCGTGTAATTATCAGAGGCCCTCCAGGGCGCGTGTTAAGACGGACATTGAATGTATTACATCGAATGCATTAAAATTGCCGAAAATAGAGGATAATCAAGTGCAAATGGGCTTATGAAATGCGTTGTTGATTAAGCCTAGTGCTATTTCACCATGCTTTGAAGATCTCATTCTTTGATAAGTTTATAGTTGAGAACCCATGTTTTTATTGCATTTTATGACGGACATTGAATGAATGTAAATCGAATGCATTATAAATTGCCGAAAACAGAGGACAATCAAGTGTCTGTGAGCTCATGAAGCACGTAGTACATCTTTATGGGCTCAGAGCCATTTCGCTATGCCTTGAAGACCTCGTTTTTTGATTCGTTTGCAGTTGAGACCCATGTTTTTTATTGCACTTCATGACGGCAATTTGGTGTCTTTCTACATTGAATGCATCAAAATTGCCGAAAACAGAGGACAATCCAGTGTCATGGGCTTATGAAATACGTTGTTGATGAAGCTCAGTGCCTTTTCGGTGTTTGAATGCCGCTATTTTCATTTCTTATAATATGTCAATAGTACTTTCGTTATTGTTTTCATTTTACCTAATACAAATCACAAAACCTAATGCAATGGTAATATTTGTTGCATCTGGATTAAACATACCAAAACTGTCAGTCGGAGTGGACTTGTTAAATGCATATTTCTGTTGGTCTAAAATGTCGTAAACATCATTAATCGTCATAAATTTGTTTTTATTTGCGCGAAAGGAACTTCTTGCAGGAGAAAATGCATTACACAGAAAAATCGAAGTGTCTTCACTTGTTATTTATTACACTATGTATAACCACGGTAAAACTATTCAATATGTTACTCATTATTGGGACACAGTCAATGCGCACGTGTGCTCCCGTACCGCTTATATTTCAAACCTGTTTTCGCTATACCAGAGCGCGCCCGCTCCGTCATCGCCAAAAAGGCGTTTTTTTCTCTGGTATAATATGTTGGCCTAAATCGAGGAGATATCATTTCGTATTTTTTTCTCTCTCTCTCTTTTTTTGGGGGGGGGGGGGGGGTGGGGGGCGCTTGACCCGAGGGTGCGTTCTGGGTTTCTTTGCCCCCCCCCCCCTTCCATCCGAAAATACCTTCCGCCGCCACTGGACTGCAGCCCCAGCTGTGTTGTAGCGTCTCTTGCCAGACCATTAAATGGACATCTGATGAAGCAAGTCGATAAAACTCACATCATTCGATTTCAGACAGAGAGAATGGAGCCGATTGTTCACACTCTCGGATCTACTGAAAGTGAGCGATCCACAATCTCTCCTGGGAGATTGCATATATAAAACTGAAAGCTGCAATATATAAACACTCCGTACCCTGTGTTGTCCCTTCGTTTGCTGTGCCAACCTAAATATGCTCTTTGCGACCACCTCGGACCCCATTCGTGTTATGTCGTTTGTTCCGACGTGAAGTGTGTTCCACTTGTCTGAGCTGGTCCTGGGTTCAATTCGACGTCTGCCGCCAACAAGAGAAGCAGCTGGGTCAGGTAAAGTCGGGAGCTGTTGAATCTGTTGTGGCGCTGGCATGCAGTGGGCCGGGGGTCAGTAGCACGGCGAATTGTGGCTGCACTCTGCATGCTGCGCTGCACGGTGAAAATTCAGCTGCCTTTCCACTTTCACTAATGACGTCAACACAACTGCCAGCGAGCAAGAAAGATATGAACACCGTCCGAACTAACCGTTCCGAACGCTCCGATCGTTCCGGCTTGCCAACTCGTGAGGAAAATTTCGTCAATAGATGGCGTCGTTGAAAAACTTGGCACCTTTCCAGGCAAGAGGCGTTTTGACAAGTCACGTGACAAAGTCACGTGCAATTCAAAGTTGCTTACTGTAGCCTTTTTCCATGAAGCTCGATTAGTAACTTTTGTATGTGTAAGATTGTAGTTGTGTAGTTGTAGTTGTACAAATATGTTTCATAAAGCAAAAACTACAATTTACAATCACAAAACAACAAATCTACGAACCTACACATACAAATTGTACAAATCCTGGCCCAAAATGTCTGGTGTGTTTCATAAAGGGCAGCTGAGTGCCCAAACAACGAACAATTGTACAATGTATCGGGCAAACTACGACTGCAATCTACAATGCCCTTTCGTTGTGTAGAAAACTGAAACCTTGGAGCGGGGAACATCTTTTATGAGAACATCTTTTTTGGCCTCACCATTTGAATAGCAAACTCCTCCCGTATCGTTTAGCTCTACGAATTTTGCATCCACTTGTATGTATGTATGTATGTATGTATTGACATTTAAAACACTCTCAAACGCAAAATGGTTATTCCGAGTGTCGAGTCGATAACGTTAAAAGGTGAGACATGATAAAAAGGCACTCGTAAGCAGGATTCATACGGCAAATTATAAAAAGCATACATCCATACACACAACAC
>JAXIVJ010011048.1:0-44989 GCA_036785665.1 Chirona hameri
TCGACCATTTTTTCCTTTAAAATAATATTTTGCTTGGTGATAAAATTTTGTTGATGGCAAAAGGTTCGCCAAGACGAGAACAGCCCAAATCTGCAAAGAAATATTCCATAGGGGGGTTGGGGTTTTCTCAAAACGAGATCAAAGTTTCACTGGCCCATCCACTTTTCGTGACGTTCCTACGTCCCTGCAAAAAAGAATGTTCCCGCTGAGTCATGCTCAATATACCGATACCAATACCTGTTATTTTCGGCGTCCAAAGTGACTGGGGGACGAGGGATGAGACCCCACTTTTAGGAGACACCTTTCCTATTTTCGAAGGCTTTCGATGATGTAGGTCCAACTTCTTCGACAAAAAAAAAACTGAGAGTGGTTTCCTATTTAGCACTTCCATGCATGTTTTAGGAATATAAATTAAATTGCATTATATCAGCAGACAGCAGGGCTGCCCAGTGGCCAGTTAGCGACCTCTAGTTTCATGACTGAGCTATTGTCTGTCAGATCTGTTTGCTGTTGAGGTTGAAGCCTGAAACTCTCGGTAGCAGCCCAGCCATCCTCTCGGCGCCGACCACCAGGCGAGTCAACACACCCACCCCACTAATGCCCCAGCCGGCTCCTAATTTATCCGACCATTATCCCGCAGTGTAAATATCAGGGCTCGAGTCCTTTGGCAAACAGCACTTAATTATTGGCGTTGTTTAAGGTTGGTTCCGCGCGGGCTGGGCGGAGCCGCCTCGGGCTCCGGTTTGAATAGCGCCCTCTATTGGACGAATTATCATCACAAAGGCGCAATGTAAACCGGCACTGGCGGACGATTTGTGCCAGATGACGATTTGCATTCGTGTAAGCGCCGTTTGATACGGCGGGGGATGAGAACGGACCGGAGGGGGCATGGGGGGGCTGCCAGTCGGAGATTAATTAGCGCCGGGAGGGGGGGGGGGAGGGAGGGGGTCCAAGGAGCGATGCAAAAGCTGCCGCGGCGCCACTTATGATAAACCCATCAGTCGGGCCCGGCTGCGTGCGATCGGCCTGCAGGTCGGTGGCGAGAGGGGAGGGCCATTGGCGCCGCGGATCAGACGATGATTGTGTGCACGCCAATTATGGAAGCTATTGTGCGCGGTAAACGATGCGAAGTAGCGCTTCGTGCGATAACGCTGCTGTTTAGAGGTGGATGGCTAGGGTATTGAGCGAGCGCTGATAGAGATGGTCTTCATGTGATGGGTATACAGGGCCTATTTTAACATGTTAATTGGGGGGCAAATGCCCCCCCCCCCCCAGTGAGCCGTTTTGCCCCCCCCCCCCCCCCCAGTCAAGAAATGTTGCCCACCCTGATTTCTGTATTTCAATGTCATTTTTCGCTTGATAGGTATTCAATTAAAATAAAATATGTTTACCTGGTGATGAATGCATACAAATCCAATGCAAATGTCATGATATTCCTAAGTTGTAGTATTTCCAAGCCAAAATAAGTATCTTTACATTATTTCCGGAATATCTTGAATTTCAATATCCTTTGAACAATTGTTCATTGGCGGCAGAGTGGAGGAGATCGGGGGTTGTTGGATCAGGAACATCGCCACACAATTTGGAGTGGGTGGGGGCAACTGCTGAGCCGATTGTTTTCAAATTTGGAGTGCGGTTACCCCGGGAGGGGGGGGGGGCGTTGAGACGCCCCCCTCCCTCAGGGTTTTCAAGGATAGAGGAACAACTGCGGCGCGCAGCGCCACCGTTTTTGTCATAGCTGTTCGGGCACCAATTGTCCACATTATGTTAAAAAATACCTCGGGTCATCTCAGGTCAGGTCACCAGATCAGGTCACGTGACCCCAGCTAAAAAAAAAAATGTTTGTGGTCACACCATAGCCACAGTTTTTGGCCGATCGACATCGTACTTACAGAATTTCATAAGGTCCTATGTACTTACAATTCGGGTATCTCGGATGTTTTATATCAGTGACCTAAGGTCGGGTCAATTACGTGACTAACCCATTATAAGTCAATGGGGAAATATTCAAATGCTTCCTATTCTGAGGATACGCACGATATCAGCCCAGTTCCTTCTAGATCATGTTATCATAGGACATTCTTGAAGACCCAGGTGCAATTTTCGTTCAGTGACCCCTACAGGGTCAGCCGAGGTCAACCGAGGTCACCAACACTTTTGTCAATAACTCTCGACAAAACAAAGATAGAGAAGTAAAACTGCCACCAATGTGCTTGTCTCGTCGAGGCACGTCTCCCAATGTGCAACATGACCTAATTGGGTCACCACTTGACCTTGACCTGAGGTCAAATATATAAGTTGACCTAATCTAGCACCATGAATATGATTCGAAGCGCCTTAATGAGAGAAACACGATGACGTCAAAATTGCTTCCTCATCATGTTCAGGTAAAAAGTAATTTGTGAAAACTCTTTTGCTAAAAAATAGTTTGTTTACATTTGATGAGCTCTGGAGCCTAAACTATTAATCTGAGCTCAAATCTGAGGACACGTAGCGATCCGTGGTGATTTAATTTTTCAAGAGTTTTCCATTGCTTTCTTCCGTTTGTTCCTAGCTAGCATAGTTCCTTTGATATCTGGAGGGTTCTGGAGCGAAGTCCTAAAAATGGAAAATTTGACCTTTGATGACCTCCGGTGACCTCAATATTGACCTGCTAAAGAAAATGTCGAAGTAAATTCAAAATTCTTTTGCACAAGCTTTCGAACGATGTTTTCGGGTTTGGTCTACGTCCTATAGGAGCCGAGTTCGAGAGGGGAGGGGGCGTCGAAACGCCCCCCCCCCCTATGATATCGAAAACGACGCAACGTAACGACAAGCAAAAAACGGCGTTAGATAGGTCGAGACAAGCTCTATCGAACTTATATCGGTATTTTGTTTAGGTCAGGTCAATATTGAGGTCACCAGAGGTGATCAAAGGTCAGATTTTCCAGTTTTAGGACTTGATCCAGAAATCCCCAGATATCACATGAACTTTGATGGCTAGGAACAAACAGAAAAGTAATGGAAAGCTCTTGAAAAATGCAATCGACAGGATGTCCTCAGATTTTAGCTCAGGTCAATAGGTTAGGCTCCAGAGGTCATAAAATGTAAAAACACTTTTTTGGCAAAACCGTTTTTCGCAAATATGTGTTTGCCCAATAAAGATAAAGCATTACGTTTGACGCCATATGTTTGTCTCGTCAAGGCGCTTTGAATCATATTAATGTTGACTAGGTTAGGTCAACTGATAAATTTGATCTCAGGTCAAGGTCAAGTGGTGACCCAATTAGGTCATGTTGCATATTGAGAGACGTGTCTCGACGGGACAAACACATTGGTGCCGTTTTCACTTCTATATCTTCATTATGTCGATAGTTATTGACAAAACAGTGTTGGCGGTCACGAAATTGACCTGACCCTAGGTCACCGATATAAACAAATCCGAGATGAACAAATTGTAGGTATCTATCATCTTATCAAATCCTGCAAGATTGAAACCGATCGGCCTAAAACTGTGGTTGCGGTACCACCGCAAACGTTTTGGAGGTGGGGTCATCACGTGACCTGGTCTGGTGACCTGACCTGAGATGACCCGAGATCAAGAATTTGCATAATGTGGGTAGTTTATTTCTGAACAGGTATGCAAAAAAACGGCTGCGCGCAGCGCCGCCATTTTTGCGCTATCCGCGAAAAACCGGAGGGGTGGGTGGATTTCGCCCGCCCCCCTCTCCCCGTCCAGGGCGCGTGTTAAAGCTAACTTTCTTTAGAAAAAAATTGCTGAGATTTTCTTCTATATCAGGAAATGTGTCAATCTTGCGCCGATTGCAGGCGTTTTTTTTTGGGGGGGGGGGGAACTGATATCCGCCACTGGATCTTTGTATTTTTTCAAAAGATGCGGGACTCTGGTGAAAATTCGGCAAATTTAGCCATTTTCCGTAGATTGATATGCATTTTCATGTTTCCCAAATGACTTATAATTGGGAAGTCATAAATAGACTTCACCTTAGGTCACCGATATAAAAAGCATCCGAAATAGCAGAATGGTAGGTTTTTGTGACCTGATTAAATCCTGTGAGTATCTAACTGATCGGTCAAACAATGTGCTGCGGCACGACCTCACATTTTTGGAGGTGGGATCACTAGACTTGACTTAGTGACGTGACCTGAGGAGACCCGAGGTAAACAAATTAACAGGATTTTGTTTTGGCAATTGATAGGCAAGCAGTTGTATCAAAAATGGCGGCGCGAAATGGCGTCGTTTTCCGCTATTTCCAAAAAAAAATAAGGGGGGATGGCATCCGCCACCACTGGCGGATTCAAGGGGCGGACATCAGGGACAAATGCCCCCCCCCCCCCCCACCACCCACACACATAAGAATCTGGGGGGGATCCAATACAAGTACCCCAATACAAGCTATAAGGGCCTAGTATAACCAGTCAAAGCATGTTTTCACATGAAGTAGGTATATTTACCAACAATACAACTAATTAATATAAATGTGGAGATAAGTCATGTGCTAATTATATTGAGCATTTAACATAAATTGCTAGTGTAGGTGCGTATATCGTAATCACCAATTGTGTAGCCGTACGTCTGTCTTCTGTGTGTCTGTGTATATGTGTATGTATCCTCATTTCTTTAGCCACACGCACAGCACAGACGGCAGAAATGTGCACACACGGCAGCCACTGGCGGATCTAGGGGGGGGGGGGGGCGGCAGGGGCAAAAGCCTCCCTCCATCCCAAGCTCGACAGGGGCGGCAATAGAAGTAAGCCCCCATCAAAATTCGCTGAACCTGGTGATGAAAAATGGGTACTGCCTGCGAAAAAATTACTTCTTGCGAAAGAAAGAAATCTTGTTTTTGCCTCGTTCGTGTTTCCTCTATTTCGTAGCATTTTGGTAGCAGTAGGGATAGGGAAAGTGGCGCGTCTGACGCTATTTTGGAGTGATTCACAACCAAGGTAAGTTATAATTGTACACGCAGCGCGCGTCGTAGCCTTTGGTCTCCTGCTGCCTGCTGGATGGCAGAGGAGCGCGGGAGTGAATTTCCTTGTATAGGTAAGGGAGAGTGGGGCTATGTTGTATGGAATCCAGGCACGTAGCCAAGGGGAGGGCGGCGGGGGCGGCCGCCCCCCCCCCCCCCCCCCCCCCCCCCCTGGAGGCCAGAAGGGCCGACGAGACCGCGTGAAGCGCGGTATCATAGGCTCTTTAATACACGAATCGTGGTCTTTAGAGAGTTTAGAGGACTTCAGAGGCCCTTTAGGGCCACTAGGGCCCTCTCTGAAAGACCAGAGAGCCCCTTGGACGTTCAAAAGAGCCCTGTGCATGTCAGAGGGGCCCTTGGCCAGACCGAAAGGGCCCCTGAGCGGGTCACAGGGCCCCCTGAGCACGTCGAATGGGCCCCCTGAACACGTCTAATGGGCCCCTAGCCAGCACAGAGGGGTCCCTGGGCAGGTTGAGAGGCCCCTGAGCATGTCGACAGGGCGACAAAGCGGCCAGCGCAGTCCTTTGCCAGGCCATAAGGGCCCCTGAGCAGGTTGGAGGGCCCCTGGACAGACCAGAGGGCCCCTGTGAAGTTAAGAGGACCCCTGTGCAGTTCAGAGGGGCCCTGACCAGACCGAAAGGGCCCCTAGGTGGGTCAGAAGGGCCCCTGAATATGCCTAATGAGCCCCTAGCCAGCACGGAGGGGCCCCAGGGCAGGTCGGAGGGCCCTCGGAGCATGTCGCAAGGCGACAAAGCAGCCAGCGCAGTCCCTTGCTTGGTCGGAAGGGCCCCTTCGAAGGTTAAAGGGCCCCTGGAGAGACCAGAGGACCCCTGGAAAGTTAAAAGGGCCCCTGCGCAGATCGGAGGGGCCCCTGACCAGACCGAAAGGACCCCTGGGTGGGTGAGAAGGACCCTGAACATCCCGAAGTGGCCCCTGGCCAGCACGGAGGAGCTCCAGGGCAGGTCGGAGGGCCCCTTGAGCATGTCGGCAGGGCGACAAAGCAGCCAGCGCAGGCCGACCAGAAGAGTCGCTGGGTCGATCGGAGGGGCTCCTGGGCAAGTCAGAGGGGCCCCTGGCTAGACCGAAAGGGTCCCTGGGCCGGTCGGAAGCCCCCCTGAACATGCCGGATTAGTTCCTAGCCAGACTGAAGGGGCCCCTGGGCAGGTCGGAGGGGCCCCTGAGGAGGGGCGGCGGATTGCGGGGGCAGGGTACCCAAAATTCCCCCAGTCGAAAATCATGGGGGGCAAAGGGTAGTTTTGCCCCCCCCTCCCCCATATTTTAGCTGCTCAATCTGGGGGCAACATGACCCTTCCCCTTCCCAGGATTTTCATTTGAGGGGTGGGGGATTTTGGGAACCCTGCGCCCCGCAATACGCCGCCCCTGAGCATGTCGGCAGGGCGACAAAGCAGCCAGTGCAGTCCCTGGCCAGGTCGGAAGGACCTCTGAACAGGCCGAATGGGCCTCTTGACACACAAGAGGGGCTACTTGGAAGGTCAGAGGAGTCTCTGGTGAGACCGGAAGGGTCAAAGCACGTAGAGATCCCAGATGAAGATTAAATACAAGGAGGACTTACTCCACAATACAAATATTAAAAGCGGAGCTTTCGGGTATATTGTAACACCCTTCGTCAGGGTGCTACAATATACCCGAAAGATCCGATTTTATTTTTTCCTGTAGAGTAAACCCTCTTTGTATTATATATATCACCCACTCCACATCATGTCTTTTCGCTTCGCGGATCCCAGATGAGTCCCTGAACAGGTCGGAAGGGCGTAGAAAAGGTCAGAGGGGCCCCTAGACGATCTGAAGGGATCTTGGGCCTTTCAACAGTAAGAATACAGTTGTACAGGGAATAACACTCAAAATTTTCGCGTCGCTCAATTATATGCGAGTTAGGGAAAAAATCGGCCAGTTTCTCGGCGCATTTATGTGTTATGTTGCTACTTTCCTATATTTGGGCAAAATAGTTCACTTTAGCACTTTTTCCCCGCACTTCTAAACGCACAATATAGCAATTTTAGAGGTCCGCAACATACGCAATGCGACGCATTGATGAGAAAGCAACCCAGGGCATAAAACTCAAAATTTTCGCACCGCTCCGCGGCGCAATTTGTTTAAGAGTTCCAGGTCTTGAGCTTAAAAAAATATTCCAAGTTGGTATAGCTGATTCCAAATTCGTGTCGCTGGTTCCAAAGTTGATGTGGCAGTTTGCTAACTCCAGCTCCTAAACGTTGGTATAGCCCATGCCATACCTGCCATACTGCATTTTCCAGCCTTGTAACGTGCCTTTTCATGCGTTTTTTTTTTTTGGGGGGGGGGGGGGCTTTCATCGCTTGGGAAGGGGCCCTTTCAACGCTCGGGAAGGGGCCCTTTCGAGGCGCCGCCCCTCCCTGGACGAAATCCTGGCTACGTGCCTGATGGAATCACTGGCGGATCAAAATGGGGCGACAAGGGCCAAAGCCGCCCCCCCCCCCTGCCCCACATTCCAAGCTCGACAGGGGCGGCAATAGAAATTAGCCCCACCCCAAAATCCGCTGACACTGGCGATGAAAATGGGTACTGCCTGCGAAAAAAAAAATACTTCTTGCGAAATAAATATATTTGTTTGCCTCATTCGTGTTTCCTATATTTGGTAGCATTTTGGTAGCAGTAGGGATATGGAAAGTGGCGCGGCTGACGCTATTTTTAAGTGGTTCACAACCAATGAAAGTTATAATTTTACACGCAGCGACGTAGCCTTTGGTCTCCTGAAGCCTGCTGGGTGGCAAAGGAACGCGTGAGTGAATTTCATTACATAGGTACCTATGATGTGTGGAATACGTCTACTAGTATTAAGTAGGGTAATCAGGTTCAGTTAAGAAATCCCAATGTTCTTATTTTTGTAGCTGGGGCATTCCACGACAAATCGACAAAAACAAAGTCCAAAATGACACAGTCATGTCACCGATTATGGCACAAATTGGAATATGGGGTAACCTGGGGCGCTAAAGAGAGCTGTGAAAGTTGTATTGCAATGCAAGCAATGGTTCAGGAGATATTGACTCGGACATTTTGATAAGGTCACGGTGCTGGTCAATCTTTGTCAGCCCATATGGCGAAGCATTTATGAAGCAATATAGATGTTGTATATGTCATTAGAATGGCAATGAGCTGTTTTATAACATGGTGATGTTGATTTTTTAATTTTCGAAAATTTCCAAATTTAGTACGTTTTCGAAGTTTTACAACTTTTTTGGATACCTTTTCTCAAGCGTGTTTCTAATTTTTCGCTATGCTTTTCTTACGTGTAACGACGTGTCAATTAAGTGCAAAAATCAAATTGAGGGATATTTGCCTCCAAATATCTCAACTTTTGTCATTTTACATGCTATTTTATATATACAAATATGTTATTCGCTAATACATTTTGACTGAATACAACCAGAATGGTGCGGTAAACGTCATTTTGCTGTTCTCATCAAGACGAATTCAATGTTCTGGAGCATGACCTCTTTCTGACATTTGATGACCTTGACATTTAATTGCAAAGTTAGTATTTTGTTTATCTTTTTTGGATACCCAAGCCAGATATGTTTCCTATTTTGACTTTGTTCTTGTTAAGTGTAAAGAAGTGTCCTTCAAACAGGAAAAATCAACTTGATGGTTATTGGTTTTCAAATATGCTAAATCTTGTCATTTTATGTTCTTCTTGTGACAGATGTTATTCCCCAATAACTTTTGACAGAATAAAGATAAAAAGGTGAAATAGACACCGTTTTGTTATTTTCGTCAAGACGTGTTGAAACTTGAATGATATGCAGTATGACCTCTTTCTAACATTTTGTGACCTTCACCTAAGGTTAATGTCAAGGTTTACGGTTAGGTTTCCAATTGTGGCCTATGTGGCGATGTTATATATCTTAAAACTTGTATTGTTGCGAGGAATTCGATTGTGCTTAAATAACGCCTGATCGTCAATGGCAACTTTTAAATTCATTTGAATTTAAATGTCGAATAGTAGCTTCATAACTTCCTTATCGGTGTAAAGAAAGCCCGAAAATGTCTCAGTTTGCTTTATATATAATCATCAACGATCGCGCAATTATTTTAATACCAATTAATTCCTATCTTCAAGACAAGTTCAAAGCTATATAATAGCATCACCGTATAGGTCTAATTTGGAAAGGTGACCTTGCGCCTTAGGTCAAGGTCATCAAATGGCAGAAGGAAGTCATGCTGCACAGCATTCAACACGTCTTGATGATAACAGCAAAATTACGTTTACTGTGCCCTTCTAGCTTTATTCAATCAAAATGTATAAGCGAATAACTGATTTGTATATAAAATAGCATGTAACAGGAGAAAAAATGAGATATTTGGAGGCCAATATCCATCAATTTATTTTTGCACTTAATTGACACGTCCTTACACGTAAGAATAGCATAGCGAAGAAAAAAAACAAGTCCGCAAAGGGAAAAATAGGGGCACCTTTTAGGTCATATGGAGGCTCCAGGGGCCCCGAAGGCCCCAGTGAAATTAGCCCCTCCCATATTGGGAGGCTGGATCCGCCAGTGACGACAGCTTCAAGCTTTGTGACGATCCACGGCAAAAAAATAAGGTCACTCCAATGTCTGTGTCAGTCACAGCACGCGCCAGAAGGGGCATGTTTTCCTTCTCTCGCAATGATAAATCTAATCCAAAGACCAAATAGCCGGCGCTTGAAAAAGCTTTTAGCATTAGCTCGGACTACTATGGTTCTAGGGACCTCAGCTGAGCGGGCCGCTAAATAAACAAAACGCTATAATACCTGTTTTGGTCGGCGTAATTCGGGTCGGCAAAGCTTGCCACCAAATATCACATTATTATATATATACTAGATGGCCAGGGTTGCGCGATACGCAATATTTTCCAAATTTGCGGTTAATAGTTCACAACCTTCTATTCTAAATGAGTCGAGATAACGGCGTCAGTTGAGGTCTTTCTCACTCTCACACCACATCTTAAAAAAAAACACATTTACTAGATGCTACGAAGTCCTGGTAGTAAGAATATTAAACAAATATAAACACCATTAGCATATCACAACACCATAAGCCCAATTTTCCACTCCGAAAATTAAACTTACGTCCTATTCCCGTTACGCTAGCAGGTGTGTGCCTAGTGCCTACCCATTTTATCCCCTTCTTGTATTTGTCTGAAGCTCATATATTTGTCCTTTTCCTTGCCACAGTGTGTGTCCATTTCGTTTTGCAATCTTCCCGTAAATTAGAATGCACTTCAAAATACACAACAGACATGACTTACAATAAAGCAAAGATTGTGTTTTTCACGAAGCCAAAAATATACAACACAGTTATCAACAATCTATATCCTTAAACTGCGTATTCAAACCGAGACTCAAACTTGGCGCTGTTTGTGCGTCAGCTATGCACAAGTTCCAAATAAGTTCCGTCTAAAAATCCAGCCAGCTTGCTGAGTCGCCCGCACATGCAGCACTGACAGCGGCGGTCGAAAGCCCCACCCCCCCCCCCCAAAAAAAAATGGGCCCCATGTGCGTCACAGACGTTGCACGCGCTCCAAATTCGGCCAAAAATCTAAGTTCGCACAGGTCTGATTTGTGTGTGACAATTTCGCCGTGGCAGCTCATTCCGTTTCGGCGCTGTGGCCCGGAACAATATTGCTTTCATACGTACATACGTACATACTCACGGACATTACGTCTTTAAAGGGAGTGTGCCTACTGTTTTGGAATGTCAAAAATATTTTTCATACGGTAAGTAGCTATTGGTTTGATTGTTGTATATGATGAAATTCACATCTGGAGCCCCTTTAGTTGAATTTTCACTTATATTGTTTGTTTGCTTATTTTTGGTTTCGACATCTATAAAACGATCGCCACTATGGTGATGTTATGCAAAACGGCGCACATAAGACAATACAATTACGGTCACATCATGCAAGATAGAAAGACAAGTTTTGCACAGGCACGTTGTTGCCACTGTGAACTTTATTATGTGCAAGTTTCGTAGCTCTAAATTGATATCCTCTTAAAAAAATGGCCATCGGCCATCATCGAAACGGCCATCATCGAAAAACATGATGGCCGTCCAGTTTCTGTTCGGCTGCTGCTATCAGCGTCCACGAGCTGTTTTGTTGAATTGCTATTGGCCGGCGCTAACAATATGCTAGCAGTTTAATCGATAGTTGCAGTGCTTCTAGTAGCGGAAGCCCTCTGGAGTCTACCCGATAACTTTTTGCTCCCAGCAAGTTCCTGGAGTCTTTGGAATATCTCAGCAACTAGAGCGAATCTGGAGAAACGAAGTCATGGGTCAATTCAGAAAATTATGTTCTATAGACCAGTGTCAATAACCCCAAATAAGCGATGTGAGTAGGCACACTCCCTTTAATATAAGAGTGGGATTCTCGAAGAACATGCTGCGCTTGAAACGCACTCCCGTTTGACGGATCACAGGTTGATAAATGCAATTTTCCAACGATCCAGTGTAGCCCCAAATAAGTTAACGGCACCACCGACGCCAACGGCGTCGCCTCTTCGCGCAGCGAAGCAAACGGGGACCGCTTGTTATGATCCTATTTCTAAAATATAAGATTTCCGAATTTTCTCTCCATATAATTTATTTCATTAAAATCATTAAAAGTTCAACCTATATTAAAAATAACGTATGTTTAAGTTTTTATGAGGCTCTAAAAACCTGATTAGTAGCCGATAAGTCTATAATTTAACATTACATTAAAAGTGTCAAAAGTTTGCACTATTGTCTCAAACAACAGGGGACAAAGTCCCTTTGTGCCCTGTTGGAATAAATGGGCCTTCAGTTTCACTGTGCACAATGTCGAACGAGGAAGCTCATTACATCCTCTATACAATTTAAAGTCCATCATAAAGCGAACGTAATCGATGGTGGGCTATTTATTGCAGAATATACGTCAGTCGACGAACTAAGTTTTTATCTATTTATGTAAGGTTATATTATTGAGGCTAAGAGGGTATTAAGCTCGTAAGCTACGCAACTCTTTTATTGGAAGAGATGCCTTAATATTTGCAGACTTACATTGGAGAGCATCTCGTTCAATTCGCGTCCCTACCAAACACGAGGCCGGCTGCCAATGTTAGACCACTTCTCCCACATGTGATAGCAAAAGAAACGACATGCCTAACCCAAAGATACATCATATCAATCGGACGATTGTACGATGATCCCATGTTCGATCCTCTAGTTACTGAGACTCATACCGCACCACATGTCGTTCAGCCCAACCGAACCACATGTCGCTCAGCTCAACCGAACCACATGTCGCTCAGCCCAACCGAACCACATGTCGCTCAGCCCAACCGAACCACATGTCGCTCAGCCCAACCGAACCACATGTCGCTCAGCCCAACCGCACCACATGTCGCTCAGCCCAGCCGAACCACATGTCGCTCAGCCCACAGTCCCACCGCCGGTCTGGCTGCCGAACCAATGCCTTTGATTTCCCGCCTATCTTTAATCTCCCAGCTCACTTCACCATCTCCTCCATCCCAGCGGGCGGCGGCGACCACATCTGGCGCACCATGCGCTGCATTTGTCGCTGTCCTGCCACCACCGCCGCCGCCGCCGCCGCGCCATCACTGCCGCTGCCGCGCCGCCACTGCCGCCGCTCGGCCGGCCAGCCAGGCGGCGTGAAATTGGTCCCAGCAGCTAATGGGTCTCGGCCGGGTGGCTGCCATTTTCCGCCTCGATTGCCGACGGAATCGCAGGAGCGGCCGACTTTTAGCGGAAGGCGCCGGAAGCGGTGCGGCTTCCGTGGCGCGGATTTCGGGGGTTTGCGGTTGTGTTTGTTGTTGTTTGATAAGCGTGTGGTGGCGTGTTTTAGGGTGTTGATACGCTTTGTGAAGCGATGGTAAGCTGTGCGATGCGAAGTGTGATGACTGATGAGATTCTTTGACTTTATCACGATGACTCTTTTGTGAATGGGAGTAGTAAGTTGAAGGGTGGCTTGGTACGACAAATATTCCCCTGCCTATTCGTATAGTAATTCATTTTGCTAAAATGTGGTGAACTGTCAGAAGTTTAATCGTGAGCAATATTTTTACTCAGCTTAAAGGGGTTCACCTTTAACATGGGGTTTTTAACTGAGATAACAGATTTATAGAGCAGATCGAAACATGGGTTGTGGTGACTGGTAAAATAATAACCTCGCTACGCTAAGTAATTTCGACACAGGACTAGTGGGGCCCCTTTTAGAAGACGCTGTTTCGTGCGCATATATTTTTCTGGACATCAAATTGGGTTCAAAGTTCACGCAGTGCTGTGAGTTTTTTATCCACACAGATGTGGAGTCCAATAAGCTTGTTTTAGGTCACAGATAAATTCTTTCTTTTGAAATATTGTATATTTTTAAAGAAAGATATTCCAGATAAAATTCATATTAACTTTAATTATTATAAGGCTGCTGTGTCTGCAATTTATTATTAACAAAATCATATATTGGCGAGTATCACACATTAACGGCGCCGTTGATACAAAACAGGGAACTTCGTAGCCGTATTCTGGTCTGCATAAAAATCCGTCATGTTAAACTTTTATTCCGGGAAAAGTATTATAAATAGACAATGAATGTTACCATTGGTCAAATTCGTGAATTAACCCACGAATCAGTCAGAAACGTATATTCTTATCACTAATAGGCAGTGCATGTTATAGTATGTTGTGCGAATCGCTTACGTATTTACGTGATAGCCCAAAAGTTACCAATTCATCACGCATTATCAGTTACCTACGCCTACCTAACCAAAAGAGTAACTAAATTAATTGTATTTTATAAATTAAATTCATACAAAACGATAACTAACATAACTTATGTGTAAGGTATCAAGAGCAGAATAGTCGCTAATTTATTATTGGTAATGTTCAGGCGCAGATCCAGAATTTCGGTCAGGGGAGGGGGTGCGCGACATACAAAAAGTTGCGCCCTACGGACGCACTTGGCGGGCGAACATGGGCGCGACCCGGCGGCTCAGGGGGGGGGGGGGGGGGGGCAAGCCCCCCCCCCCCTAGATCCGTGCCTGAAGTTTGCGACATTTTAATTCTGCATTCTGCAATGTTTAAAACGTATTGAGTTGTAAAATCGATATCTGTATAGCTCACGCATTTTATGCTGAAAGAAATGCAAGTAAATGCAAACAATACGCTTACATGTTTCAAAATTAAAGTTATTAGTTGCTGCAAAACTCAGAATGCAATATTGCAATATATCCTTGAACTGGAAGTATCCATTTGACACTATTCAAAGCACATCATGCGCTTTGCGTTCAACCACATATGCAGGTATATCGGCACCGGGATAATTTGTTTAGCATAACACACGATCTGCCAGGATTGCTGGTGAATGCCGTCCCAGGTGTGCTCTCACTGCAACCAGTGGTAGTCTACTGTACTCAGGTGTGCTCTCACTGCAACCAGTGGTAGTCTACTGTTCTCAGGGGAGCTCTCACTGCAACCAGTGGTAGTCTACTGTACTCAGGTGTGCTCTCACTGCAACCAGTGGTAGTCTACTGTTCTCAGGGGAGCTCTCACTGCAACCAGTGGTAGTCTACAACCAGTGGTAGTCTACTGTACTCAGGGGAGCTCTCACTGCAACCAGTGGTAGTCTGCTGTACTCAGGGGAGCTCTCACTGCAACCAGTGGTAGTCTACTGTTATCAGGGGAGCTCTCACTGCAACCAGTGGTAGTCTACTGTACTCAGGGGAGCTCTCACTGCAACCAGTGGTAGTCTACTGTACTCAGGGGAGCTCTCACTGCAACCAGTGGTAGTCTACTGTACTCAGGGGAGCTCTCACTGCAACCAGTGGTAGTCTACTGTACTCAGGGGAGCTCTCACTGCAACCAGTGGTAGTCTACTGTACTCAGGGGAGCTCTCACTGCAACCAGTGGTAGTCTACTGTACTCAGGGGAGCTCTCACTGCAACCAGTGGTAGTCTACTGTACTCAGGGGAGCTCTCACTGCAACCAGTGGTAGTCTACTGTACTCAGGGGAGCTCTCACTGCAACCAGTGGTAGTCTACTGTACTCAGGGGAGCGCACAGCAACCAGTGGTAGTCTACTGTACTCAGGGGAGCGCACAGCAACCAGTGGTAGTCTACTGTTCTCAGGGGAGCGCACAGCAACCAGTGGTAGTCTACTGTTCTCAGGGGAGCGCACAGCAACCAGTGGTAGTCTACTGTACTCAGGGGAGCTCTCACTGCAACCAGTGGTAGTCTACTGTACTCAGGGGAGCGCACAGCAACCAGTGGTAGTCTACTGTTCTCAGGGGAGCGCACAGCAACCAGTGGTAGTCTACTGTTCTCAGGGGAGCGCACAGCAACCAGTGGTAGTCTACTGTTCTCAGGGGAGCGCACAGCTAGATGGAAATGCTCCGATTGTCTGACCGAGACGGGCCAAACCGCGCGAAACGAAACGAAACGCAGAGGCGAAGATGAAACAGCTTTTACGGTATCGGTACTGTGGTGATCTGTCGATCCATCTGAGAGGTTTACTTTGAATCGCTGTACCGGCAGACGCGGTACTGTGGTGGTCTGTCGATCAGTCTGAGAGGTTTACTTTGAATCGCTGTACCGGCAGACGCGGTACTGTGGTGATCTGTCGATCCATCTGAGAGGTTTACTTTGAATCGCTGTACCGGCAGACGCGGTACTGTGGTGGTCTGTCGATCCATCTGAGAGATGTTGAGGCGCTGTACTGGCAGACGCGGTACTGTGGTGGTCTGTCGATCCATCTGAGAGATGTTGAAGCGCTGTACTGGCAGACGCGGTACTGTGGTGGTCTGTCGATCCATCTGAGAGATGTTGAGGCGCTGTACTGGCAGACGCGGTACTGTGGTGGTCTGTCGATCAGTCTGAGAGGTTTACATTGAATCGCTGTACCGGCAGACGCGGTACTGTGGTGGTCTGTCGATCCATCTGAGAGATGTTGAGGCACTGTACTGGCAGACGCGGTACTGTGGTGGTCTGTCGATCCATCTGAGAGGTTTACTTTGAATCGCTGTACTGGCAGACGCGGTACTGTGGTGGTCTGTCGATCCATCTGAGAGATGTTGAGGCGCTGTACTGGCAGACGCGGTACTGTGGTGGTCTGTCGATCAGTCTGAGAGGTTTACATTGAATCGCTGTACTGGCAGACGCGGTACTGTGGTGATCTGTCGATCCATCTGAGAGGTTTACATTGAATCGCTGTACCGGCAGACGCGGTACTGTGGTGGTCTGTCGATCCATCTGAGAGGTTTACATTGAATCGCTGTACCGGCAGACGCGGTACTGTGGTGATCTGTCGAATAATCTGAGAGATGTTGATGCGCTGTACTGGCAGACGCGGTACTGTGGTGGTCTGTCGATCCATCTGAGAGGTTTACTTTGAATCGCTGTACCGGCAGACGCGGTACTGTGGTGGTCTGTCGATCCATCTGAGAGATGTTGAGGCGCTGTACTGGCAGACGCGGTACTGTGGTGATCTGTCGATCCATCTGAGAGATGTTGAGGCGCTGTACTGGCAGACGCGGTACTGTGGTGGTCTGTCGATCAGTCTGAGAGGTTTACATTGAATCGCTGTACTGGCAGACGCGGTACTGTGGTGATCTGTCGATCCATCTGAGAGGTTTACTTTGAATCGCTGTACCGGCAGACGCGGTACTGTGGTGGTCTGTCGATCAGTCTGAGAGGTTTACATTGAATCGCTGTACCGGCAGACGCGGTACTGTGGTGATCTGTCGATCCATCTGAGAGGTTTACTTTGAATCGCTGTACCGGCAGACGCGGTACTGTGGTGGTCTGTCGATCCATCTGAGAGATGTTGAGGCGCTGTACTGGCAGACGCGGTACTGTGGTGGTCTGTCGATCCATCTGAGAGATGTTGAGGCGCTGTACTGGCAGACGCGGTACTGTGGTGGTCTGTCGATCCATCTGAGAGATGTTGAGGCGCTGTACTGGCAGACGCGGTACTGTGGTGGTCTGTCGATCAGTCTGAGAGGTTTACATTGAATCGCTGTACCGGCAGACGCGGTACTGTGGTGGTCTGTCGATCCATCTGAGAGATGTTGAGGCACTGTACTGGCAGACGCGGTACTGTGGTGGTCTGTCGATCCATCTGAGAGGTTTACTTTGAATCGCTGTACTGGCAGACGCGGTACTGTGGTGGTCTGTCGATCCATCTGAGAGATGTTGAGGCGCTGTACTGGCAGACGCGGTACTGTGGTGGTCTGTCGATCAGTCTGAGAGGTTTACATTGAATCGCTGTACCGGCAGACGCGGTACTGTGGTGATCTGTCGATCCATCTGAGAGGTTTACATTGAATCGCTGTACCGGCAGACGCGGTACTGTGGTGATCTGTCGATCCATCTGAGAGGTTTACATTGAATCGCTGTACTGGCAGACGCGGTACTGTGGTGATCTGTCGATCCATCTGAGAGGTTTACATTGAATCGCTGTACCGGCAGACGCGGTACTGTGGTGGTCTGTCGATCCATCTGGGAGATGTTGAGGCGCTGTACCGGCAGACGCGGTACTGTGGTGATCTGTCGATCCATCTGAGAGATGTTGAGGCGCTGTACTGGCAGACGCGGTACTGTGGTGGTCTGTCGATCCATCTGAGAGATGTTGAGGCGCTGTACTGGCAGACGCGGTACTGTGGTGGTCTGTCGATCAGTCTGAGAGATGTTGAGGCGCTGTACTGGCAGACGCGGTACTGTGGTGATCTGTCGATCCATCTGAGAGATGTTGAGGCGCTGTACTGGCAGACGCGGTACTGTGGTGGTCTGTCGATCAGTCTGAGAGATGTTGAGGCTCTGTACCGGCAGACGCGGTACTGTGGTGGTCTGTCGATCCATCTGAGAGGTTTACTTTGAATCGCTGTACCGGCAGACGCGGTACTGTGGTGGTCTGTCGATCCATCTGAGAGATGTTGATGCGCTGTACCGGCAGACGCGGTACTGTGGTGGTCTGTCGATCCATCTGAGAGATGTTGAGGCTCTGTACCGGCAGACGCGGTACTGTGGTGGTCTGTCGATCCATCTGAGAGATGTTGAGGCGCTGTACTGGCAGACGCGGTACTGTGGTGGTCTGTCGATCAGTCTGAGAGGTTTACATTGAATCGCTGTACTGGCAGACGCGGTACTGTGGTGATCTGTCGATCCATCTGAGAGGTTTACTTTGAATCGCTGTACCGGCAGACGCGGTACTGTGGTGGTCTGTCGATCAGTCTGAGAGGTTTACATTGAATCGCTGTACCGGCAGACGCGGTACTGTGGTGATCTGTCGAATAATCTGAGAGATGTTGATGCGCTGTACTGGCAGACGCGGTACTGTGGTGGTCTGTCGATCCATCTGAGAGGTTTACTTTGAATCGCTGTACCGGCAGACGCGGTACTGTGGTGGTCTGTCGATCCATCTGAGAGATGTTGAGGCGCTGTACTGGCAGACGCGGTACTGTGGTGGTCTGTCGATCAGTCTGAGAGGTTTACATTGAATCGCTGTACTGGCAGACGCGGTACTGTGGTGATCTGTCGATCCATCTGAGAGGTTTACTTTGAATCGCTGTACCGGCAGACGCGGTACTGTGGTGGTCTGTCGATCAGTCTGAGAGGTTTACATTGAATCGCTGTACCGGCAGACGCGGTACTGTGGTGATCTGTCGAATAATCTGAGAGATGTTGATGCGCTGTACTGGCAGACGCGGTACTGTGGTGGTCTGTCGATCCATCTGAGAGGTTTACTTTGAATCGCTGTACCGGCAGACGCGGTACTGTGGTGGTCTGTCGATCCATCTGAGAGATGTTGAGGCGCTGTACTGGCAGACGCGGTACTGTGGTGGTCTGTCGATCCATCTGAGAGATGTTGAGGCGCTGTACTGGCAGACGCGGTACTGTGGTGGTCTGTCGATCAGTCTGAGAGGTTTACATTGAATCGCTGTACTGGCAGACGCGGTACTGTGGTGATCTGTCGATCCATCTGAGAGGTTTACTTTGAATCGCTGTACCGGCAGACGCGGTACTGTGATGGTCTGTCGACGAGTCTGAGAGGTTTACATTGAATCGCTGTACCGGCAGACGCGGTACTGTGGTGATCTGTCGAATAATCTGAGAGGTTTACTTTGAATCGCTGTACTGGCAGACGCCAGGACACACTTTGGAGACGTGTAGAGAAGAACCGATTTCATCCGAACACAGTGACTCGATTGTGGCGGGAAGTTAGCTACAGGCGGGAAGTTAGCTACAGCAAATGTCTATTCTATGCTGATTGGTGCAAACGTTATTCACGAGAATTGAGAAGCAAGATACATATACACAGGATGAATGAATCTCCTACACAAACTCGAAAAGGCACTGCAAACATTATTGTCTATAGTAAATTATATATCTAGTTAAATGAAATGACTTAAGTACCTACTCTATGAGCTTGGATATCCGAATTTGACAATGTACCGGGGCACGCACATGAAGGCACCGTTGATACAAAACAAGGAACTTCATAGCCGTATTCTGGTCTGCATACAAATCCAAGTGGTGCATGGTGCAAGCGAAAAAGTTTCCTTTTGACCAAAAGTCCCCTACTCGGTTAGTCAGAGGCTGTCATCCTCTGCAACCTCATCTCCTCCAAATCAACACACACGTCTCTCGGCAGCAGGTCCAGGCTGTTTCTGTACACGAGGACAGCCCGGGGTAGACCACCGTGCTTTGGCCCACTACAGAGGACCGTCACACTTCTCCCTCCCCTCTTCTGAAGGGACGCCAGGCAAGACGGCACAGCGCGGCGCGTCCGTCACTAATCATTCTTCCGAACCGGGTAGAACTCGACGTCCATGTAGAACAGGTCATCGTCGCGGCTGCGATCGTACCGTCCCTGAGAGCGCAGTTTTCCCTGGCAGCGGTACAGACCAACGTCTCTCGGCTGGATGTCACGGATGTACAGCGTCGACCTGAGGAAGACCGGAACACACAGTCACAGTCAGACACGGGCGGACACACGTGTCTACAGGCAGGCAGATAGACCGGGACACACAGTCACAGTCAGACACGGGCGGACACACGTGTCTTCAGGCAGGAAGATAAACTGGGACACCCATCACAGACTGACACGGGCGGACACACGTGTTGACAGGCCGCCAGGCAGGCAGATAGACAGACCGACAGGCAGACAGAAGGCAGGCAGGCAGACATATTTACATTTGTTTTCTATTATGTCGCAGCCAGATAGTGCAATTATTGGTCAGATTTAAGTACTCCCGAAAGTGGGTAAGGCACCGTTCATGACTGCTACAGTTTCGTCTAGTAAATCCCAACTCAGACTACGCTCTCCGACGCGCTGCAAGCGCCAACCACCACCCTCGTGGCCATTCTGTTACCTAACACTTCTACCAGTCGCCGCGAGAAGCGCTGCTCACCTGTCGCCCTGCGTGTAGACGCGGAGGCTGGAGCGGAAGTGGTCTTTGTTGTACCAGTCGCGGTAGCCGTTGATGTAGTCATCGTCGCGCTCCATGCCGGGCCTGTAGTCGTAGTGGCGGGCACGGCGGTAGTGGTGGTCGTCGTAGTGGCGACGGTAGCTGAAGCGGTAATGGCGGTCGTGGCGGAGGTCGTGGCGGCGGTCGTGGCGGCGGTCGTGGCGGCGGTCGTCGTGGCGGCGGTCGTGGCGGCGGTCGTCGCGGAGGTCATGGCGGCGGTCGTGGCGTCTACGTCCGAGGTAGTCGTCGTCGTGGCTGCCGCCACGGCGGCGGTACTCGGAGTCTTCGTCGTAGACCTTCCACCAGACAATGTCCTGCAGGGAAGAGAGGGGGCAGCGTTGTGAGGTTTCATATAATGTCCTACGAAGGAGGGAGGGGGGGGGGGGGGGGGGGGGGGGGGGGGGGGGGGGGGAGGGAGGGGGGGGGGGGGGGGGGGGGTAGAACTGAGAGGCAGCGTCGAGAGACAGTCTTCATAGCTCAAGAACTGAAAAGTCGCTCGTGTCGAGTTTAGGTTTAACGCCACGACCTCTTTCCAAATATGTTCAGGTCACGTCACGGTGCGAGTGCACCCTTCACGGTCGCGACCCCCCACTTTTCAAAACCAGGGGTGAGGTGACCCCCCCCCCCCCCCCCCCCACACACACACTTTTTTATGGCGGCCGACCCCCCCCCCCCCCCCCACACACACACACACACACACACACACTTTTTATGGCGGAAGCTGATTCTAGTTTGCATGTAATTCCTATTAAAATCAAGATTGGAATATGAAAAATACGACGTGGCAGTGGCGTAGCTTCTCCAGAAAAGTTGTGGGGGGGGGGGGAGCTGAGCTGGGAAAATCGCTTAAAGTACCATCAAAATCCACCAAAATACAAATTTCTCCCCGGATTTGACCCACTTCCTCGTCCAATTGTTGGGGTGGCTGGAGCCAAGTGTGTGTGTGTGTGTGTGTGTGTGTGTGTGTGTGTGTGTGTGTGTGTGTGTGTGTGTGTGTGTGTGTGTGTGTGTGTGTGTGTGTGTGTGTGTGTGTGTGTGTGTGTGTGTGTGTGTGTGTGTGTGTGTGTGTGTGTGTGTGTGTGTGTGTGTGTGTGTGTGTGTGTGTGTGTGTGTGTGTGTGTGTGTGTGTGTGTGTGTGTGTGTGTGTGTGTGTGTGTGTGTGTGTGTGTGTGTGTGTGTGTGTGTGTGTGTGTGTGTGTGTGTGTGTGTGTGTGTGTGTGTGTGTGTGTGTGTGTGTGTGTGTGTGTGTGTGTGTGTGTGTGTGTGTGTGTGTGTGTGTGTGTGTGTGTGTGTGTGTGTGTGTGTGTGTGTGTGTGTGTGTGTGTGTGTGTGTGTGTGTGTGTGTGTGTGTGTGTGTGTGTGTGTGTGTGTGTGTGTGTGTGTGTGTGTGTGTGTGTGTGTGTGTGTGTGTGTGTGTGTGTGTGTGTGTGTGTGTGTGTGTGTGTGTGTGTGTGTGTGTGTGTGGGTGTGTGTGTGTGTGTGTGTGTGTGTGTGTGTGTGTGTGTGTGTGTGTGTGTGTGGGGGGGGGGGGGGGGGGGGGGGGAGGGGGGGGGGGGCTGAAGCCCCCTCAACTGAATAGTATCCTACACCCCTGTGACGTGGAAATGGGCTCAGTCAGTTACGGATGGAATTTCCTTCGTTTTCCCTTTGACACACTGCTGCTCCGAAAGGAAAACGAAGACAATTTCATCCGTAACATGCAGGGGCGTCGCCGACGGGAGGGTCAGGGGGACGGTCCCCCGACCCCTCACTCTCAGAAAGAGGGGTGGTTTGAATTATTTGATACGGGCCCCTTCCTGATAGGGGCCCGTTCCTGGTAAAGGGCCAGTTCCTGGTAGGGGCCCGTTCCTGGTAGGTGCCCGCTCAAGACAGGGCCCCGGTGCTGGCAGAGGCGTGATATGGGGCCCTGTCAGGTCGAGGGCCCCGTCACAACAAGGCCCGGTCCTTGCAAATGATTTATACGAGCCCGTTTTTGATCAGGCCCGATCGAGGCAGGGGCCCGGTGCTGGCAAAGACGTGATATGGGGCCCGGTCACAACAGGGCCCGATCCTTGCAAATTCTTGATACGGGCCCGTTCTAGTGACACAGGCCTGTTCCGGGTAGGGGCCCGGTCTTGGTCAGGCCCGATCGAGGCAGGGGCCCTGTGCCATATGGGGCCAAAGGCGTGATATGGGGGCCTGGTCAGGACGAGGGCCCGGAACTATCAAATTCTTGATAACACGGGCTCGTTCCTGATAGGGGCCCGGTCTTAGTCAGCCCTATCGGGGCAGTGGCCCGGTGCTGGCAAAGGCATGTATCCTAGGGCGCCGCCACCTTCCGAAAGTTGGGGGGACGGAGGCATTCTGAAGTCGATTCTTTCCATGCAACGCCCATAGGCGTAATGTTAAAATCCGAAAATGTTGGGGGACATGTCCCCCCCCCCCGCCCCTGTGACGGAGCCCCTGCATGTATCAGGGGCCCGGTCAGGTGAAGCCCGGTTCCCACCATATCGCATATACTCGACCCTATATCTCGTTAAGCTCATGAATCCACGTCCCCCCCCCCCCCCAACTTCAAACCTGTGGCGGAACTCTTGGCCCAGCTTGCTGGACCGAAGAGCTAATAGTGGGACCAGGCCAGGACTATCTCCCCAAGCCATCTCCCCCAAGCTCCTTCAGATCCACAGGGACCATTTATGCGCGGAAAAGTCGTTCTGCCCCTTGCTGCTTTCAAACCATGTGCACAGTTACCAGTTGTGTGTTACAGTTAACAGTTTGGTTCATATGTATACAGTTATTATAATCATATGTACTATTGAGCGCCGACTGCCACCGGTCATCGTGATTTACTATCCGAGGCTAATGTATATTCAATATTTTTCATCATACCGAGATGTGTAACCAGGAATAGTTACCTGAGGCTTGGCTCCACACACGGTCTGGTTCCAATATTAAAATTTCGTTTTCCATGAACTAAAATTAAAATTTTCACGCCGCTTCGCGGCGTCACATCGGTGGTCACCATCATAACGAAGCCATCGTCATCGTATTCGGTTCCTCGTAACGCTTAATTGAATTTATAGCATTTTTAGCTTCTTATCCTATACATGGCCCACCGCCTATATTTCTGTGTTTTGTCAGGAAAACCCGTTAAAAAAAATTCGCGCCGTTTGACGGCGCTAAATAACAAGTACCTACTATAACATGAAAATCCACATGAAAAAAATGCAGCAAAGGCTTAAATACACGGAAAAAATGGGGGTACATTTTTTTGTCCTATCAGCAACCCCCACTCAAAAATGCTCGGCGACGCCACTGGATAGTAGGGCACATAATCATAATAGACAGTGTGCAAGACATATTTTCCATACCATTTCGTCAAAAAGCAATACCGGATTTTGGTGGGGACCGACATTCGTTACCAAAGTACTTGAGAGTACCGGTCGTTAAAGGAAATAGTTCACCTTGGAATTTGTTTACCAAACACGATTTGATTATATTTTGTAATATAATGTATTTTTATATTGTCAAAAATGCCCAATATATCGCGCCGATTCAGAACATAAGGTCGTAAATTTTTATTGTTTATAAAAACTATATGCATACTCTCTGAGTCAAAGTCCTGACGTCACGCGAATGTAAAAAATGTTTCAGCCAATCAGATTCGAAAGTAGTCGTGTAAAGATAGACTCGCATTCGAGATGTGCCAACCGGCGGCCGGCGTTCGCTTGCTAGCACCAGATGCAAGCTGATTGGCTGATGGTATAGCCTCTGCCCGGGCTAGAACCAGTACAACATTCTTTCGCCAGCACCGCATTCCTTCGCCAAAAAATCAAATATATTCGGCTGGAAAGTCTTTTCAGTCAAGAAAACTTGCAGATAGGGGCTTCCCAACACGGGCTACAAAACTGCTATCTCAGTTTAAAACTAATGTTGAAGGTGAACTATTTCCTTTAAAACCGTGGAACGCTTATCAACTTCAAATTGAAATATATTTCGGTAAGAATGTTTATATGCAAAATTTGATCAATTTAAAATACATTTTGATCTCGTCTGTCGATTTCAAGTAATAACTCCACTTTTGTGAGAAAAGGTCAATATTTCCCTTTAAATGTGCTGATATATCGATGTTTTTTCTTTAAAAGTTAACCCGGTGACCAGGCAGAACACAGAACACACAGACAGGGTCCCGGTGGCCAGGCAGAACACAATTCACAGGGTCCGCTGCCACATCGTGGAACCACGTCTCATCTGAGTCATCCTCTCCGCCGTCTCATCTGAGTCATCCTCTCCGCCGTGGGACTTACCACCACGTCGTCACGGACCCCTCCGTCACGCGCGAAGTCGCAGATCATCTCCGCGTCATCGTCTCCGACCATGTTGTACAGCCCTTCGCCGACCTTGCGACCGTAGCGATCCTCACGGTAGCCGTAGTCGTAGTCGGCTTTCCGGCGGAACTTGCCATTGCTACAGTCTCCGACGAAGCCGAGCCGATCACGGCAGAAGTAGTTACGGCCGCCGTAGCGTGTCTCGATGTAGACAGAGCCGGCCGGTGAGGGGCTGAGGACGGCCGCTGCCGCTGTCAGCAGCAGCAGCAGACGAGACATGGTGCGTTGGAGGTGGTCAGAGGTGGTCAGCTCGGAGCGGCGGTGGCAACGTCGCTCCCCGGGGGCCGCTCGTGGAGGACTGAACCCGGCAGGGGCGACTCTCAGTGCCCTGCAGGCACGGAGGGGTCGCTGGTTAACAGAGCGGAGCGAGAGGCCAACTGGGACAGCAGCAGATGCTATCAGCAGCGGATGTGCCGGGAGCGGTGCAGAGCGTTCTGCCACGCTCGGGTACCCGCCCCTCCGCCCTCTCCGCCCCCGCCCCCATCCCCACCCCGACCACCAGTTCACTGCTGAACACTCATACAGGCGCACTTTGACCCGGAACTGGCAGCCACGCCCTCAGAGCTTCGAACTCGTCTCTGCAAGCGCTCGTCTCTCATCTGACGAAGCTCCTAAGAGACAGAGCTGGCTCAGCTAACGTAGCTGCCGCCAGGTGGCGCTGTGCCCGAGTGTAGATGTCGCTACGAGCGTCCCAACTCGACCGGGGCACAATGAGCCAGATGGGCTTATCGTGTCGATGCAAATTAACACTCTGCTCACGAGGCCTTCGTCTATCAGGTCTCGGCACGATGCCGCTACCGCATACATTTACATAATGACGCCAGTATTTACAAAATGGCGCCGGTATTTACATTATGACGCCGGTATTTACATAATGGCGCCGGTATTTACATAATGACGCCGGTATTTACATAATGACGCCGGTATTTACATAATGACGCCGGAATTTACATAATGACGCCGGTATTTACATAATGACGCCGGTATTTACATAATGACGCCGGTATTTACATAATGGCGCCGGTAGTTACATAATGGCGCCGGTATCTACATAATGACGCCGGTATTTACATAATGGCGCCGGTATTTACATAATGACGCCGGTATTTACATAATGACGCCGGTATTTACATAATGACGCTGGTATTTACATAATGGAGCCGGTATTTACATAATGACGCCGGTATTTACATAATGACGCTGGTATTTACATAATGGCGCCGGTATTTACATAATGACGCCGGTATTTACATAATGGCGCCGGTAGTTACATAATGGCGCCGGTATCTACATAATGACGCCGGGATTTACATAATGGCGCCGGAATTTACATAATGACGCCGGTATTTACATAATGACGCCGGTATTTACATAATGACGCTGGTATTTACATAATGGCGCCGGTATTTACATAATGGCGCCGGTATTTAGCCCCGTTGCGGAGTTCCCGAGGCGACACCCATCATTTGGTGGGGAGCTGAGCTGGGGCCTGAATGAGCAGCCCCTGTTCACGGGGCGCCGTCGCATGGTAAAAAGACGCGCTGAAACGCTGCACTTTGAATGAAGTCCAGCTCAGAATAGATCAGATTGACCTCGAAAGAGTTTCCCCGAAGATTGTCTGGACTGGTGTACGGGCATAACTTCCTTGGACGTGGTGCTATAGCTGCCATAGGTGTCAGTCAAAGTGCATATCAGGTCAGATACACTGTGCACAGTGGCGGCGGAACGGGGGAGCTCCCCCCCCCCCCCCACACACACACACACTCAAGAAGTTGGGGGGGCAAACATATTATTTCCCCCCCATAAATTAACATTATTGAAGGGCCCCCAGAGGGCCCTCCAATAAGTTGACCGAAGGCCCCGAGGTGCCCCAGCCAGCCTGAGGGGCCCTCTAAGACCGACAGAAGGCCCTCAGTCGGCCTGAGGGGGCCCTCGGTAGGCTTGAGAGGGCCCTCAATCGGCCTGAGGGGGCCCTCGGAAGGCCTGAGACTTCAACATGGGCCGGTCCGGCGTTTTTTTGCGACCATTTATAGGCCCTGCAAAATACAGTGGCCTAAATCCGAGGAGATACCATTTCGTGGGATTTTTGTTTGGGGGGTGGGGGCTCTTTGGACGAGGGGCCCCTGGATTTCTTTGCCCCCCCCCCCCCCCTGCCTTCCCCATCCAAAAATACCGTCCGCCGCCACTGACTGTCCGCCGCCACTGACTGTCCGCCGCCACTGACTGTTCACACCCACGTGTGTCCACAGTCCACACTCCACACTCCACAGTCCACACTCCACAGTCCACACTCCACAGTCCACACTCCACAGTCCATACTCCACAGTCCACACTCCACAGTCCACACTCCACAGTCCACACTCCACAGTCCACACTCCACAGACACGCATCAGACCATGCGTAACCGGGGTGACGGGGGAAGGGAGTGGGGGAGGGCGATATCAGGCTGCCCTGCCAGTTAGTACAGTAGTGTTGGTGGTGCCACTATTAATGGGGTCAGTGCCCCTCCTCTGGCCCAAGCCCGAATACAATGTCACGATTAATCAGTGCGAAGCGCCGGATCAGAGAATCAGTGCTCTATATTTTGGTAAAACTGGCCTCTGCTGTTTAAACACCGAGCGAAAATCGGTACCCGGCTGTTTGTAGGACGTCCAGCCAAAGTATGTGTTGTGGATACATACATACGTACTACTAGATCGCCGAGCGAAATAGGCAATGTGAAGCATGGTGGTGCTGGTCTGATAGTACGTTTTAATGCGGGTTACACATTAAACACGCGGTTAGGTCCAGCCTTGTGCTCGCAGACTTGTCATCGTTTTTGTGCTGAGCGTTGGTCGCACGGTTCCTGTTTGCCACTGAACTAGATTTCGCGGTTCTTTCGATGCAAAGCGAAAGTGGCACGTGTGCATTGACAATGACAATCGGCGCAGTTCAAAGAGCGAACGTGATAGTGGTAAACACTGGCGGATCCAGCCTCGCTCCGTGTGTGTGTGTGGGGGTCATTTTTTTGTGGCAAAAGGTACCCCCAAATTTTTCCTCCGCGTATTTGGGCCGGTCACCTTATTTTGGTATTCGAGCTTAAGACATTTTATTTTCAAATTCACAAAAATGTATTTTTTGATTTGTTTCCCGATTTTTTTTTTTTGGGGGGGGGGTCAAAAACACAAAATTTCCAAATCCGAGATAGCCGTTTTGAAGAGAATGTCATTTCCTTTCTTTTGACGATTTTTTTTTGCAATTTGCTTAAAAAACTCTATTTTCTACCACTGTTCAAACATTGATAGTTTTTCCACCAAAAATGGCATGACATGGCGTCATTAAAACGTCATTATCTCCCTAAATACTACATCAATTTAATTGGAATTTAGTGAGAAGACGTAGAATTGATGCATCATAAGGTACTGAGAGTTTGACGTTGATATCGATCACAGTTTTCAAGTTATTGATCAAATCCGGGAGGGCGGACAGAGGGAAGGCACATCGAAAATCAAATTAATCGAGGTCCAACTTCAAGGTCAAAATCAAGGTCAAAGGACGGGGAACTGAAAAAGTGCCAGAAGTTACCGCTAGATTTAATTTTTTTCAACCAAAATGTAGCTCAGGAAAAGTTGTAGCCGCACATCGAAAATCAAATTAATCAACGTCCAACTTCAAGGCCAAAATCAAGATCAAAGGACGGGGAACTGAAAAAGTGCTAGAAGTTACCGCCCGATTTGTATTTTTAACCAAAATGTAGTGCAGGAAAAGTTGCATCCGCACATCGAAAATCAAATTCATCGAAGTCCAACTTCAAAGGTCAAAATAAAGGTCAAAGGACGGGGAACTGAAAAAGTGAACGGAAGTTACCGCTCAATTTTGATTTTTGTTTTACCAAAATGTATGTTTGGTAAATTTTGTTTTTTTCTTCAAATATCGACTAATTTGATTTTCGATGTGCGGCTACAACTTTTCCTGCGCTACATTTTGGTTAAAAAAAATCAAAATCTAGCGGTAATGTCTGGCACTTTTTCAGTTCCCCGTCCTTTGACCTTGATTTTGACCTAGAAGTTGGATCTCGATTAATTTGATTTTCGATATGCGGCTACAACTTTTCCTGCGATACATTTTGGTTTTTAAAAAAATCAAAATCGAGCGGTCACTTCTGGCACTTTTTCAGTTCCCCGTCCTTTGCCTTTGGTTTTGACCTTGAAGTTGGTCCTCGATTAATTTGATTTCCAATGCGCGGCTACGTTTCCTGCGCGACATTTTGGTTAAAAAAAACTCGAGCGGTAACTTCTGGCAATTTTTCAGTTCCTCGTCCTTTGACCTTTATTTTGACCTTGAAGTTGGAACTCGATTAATTTGATTTTCGATGTGCGGCTACAGCTTTTCCTGCGCTACATTTTGGTTATAAAAAAATGGAGTGGAAATTCCTGGCATTTTTCAGTTCCCCGTCCTTTGACCTTGATTTTGACCTTGAAGTTGGACCTCGATTAATTTGATTTTCGATGTGCGGCTACAACGTTTCCTGCCCTACATTTTTTTTCCTTCAATCGAGCGGTAACTTCTGGCACTTTTTCAGTTCCCCGTCCCTTGACCTTGATTTTGACCTTGAAGGACACGTGCTATCAGTGACGCACGCAGGATTACATTTCGGGAGGGGGGTCAGAGCCGTAAGAGCGGGCCCCCTTGTGTGCGGGCCCCCACCTTTTTTTAATAGAAAACTTCGCGGATTTCGGTCATGTTTTTGAGCGGGCCCCCTACAGCATGGGAGCTGAGACATGATAATTATCTTGTCAATGTCGTGTAAGGTGACTGCGTGTGCTACTGATGTACGAATTTTAGGTGCGTGTGCTACTGATGTGCGGTACAACTGTCGAGAGTTGACGAAATGAGGTCAATGACAACACGCAGTAGTGGGGAACCGATACGGTATTTTCGTAGCTGGTATGTGGGATCAGTTGACGCGATACATAGCTGATTTTTACAACATACAGCATCGCAACAAATGTGGAGACGGTCTCGCGCATGACTTGGGAAGACATAACCAACGGATCCAGGGTCTGGTGTCAACCAGTTTCTGCATAGCTGTCTGGAAGCTGCGCACAGGCTTTCTGGAGTTTGGTAAACATGAGAGAAGCACGGGGAACAGATCAGAACAGACCCCTACCAGAAACGGGCCCGTATCAAGAATATGCAGGGACCAGGCCCTGTTGTGACCGAGCCCTCGTTCTGACCGGACCCCATATCACGCCTTCGCCAGCAGCGGCCCCCTGCCTCGATCGGGCCTGACCAAGAACGGGCCCGTATCAATAATTTGCAAGGACCGGGTCCTGTTGTGACGAGGCCCTCGACCTGACCGGGACCCATATCACGCCTCTGCCAGCTCCGGGGCCCTGCCTTGATCGGGCCCCTACCAGGAACGGGCACCTACCAGTAACGGGTCCCTACCAGTAACGGGTCCGTATCAAGCATTTGCCAGGAGCGGGCCCTGTTGTGACCGGGCCCTCGTCCTGACCGGGTCCCATATCACGCCTTTGCTAGCACCGATCCCCTGCCTCGATCGGGCCCCTACCAGGAACAGGCCTGTATCAATAATTTGCAAGGACCGGGCCCTGCTGTGACGGGCCCTCGACCTGACCGGGCCCCATATCACGCCTCTGCCAGCACCGAGGCTCTGTCTTGAGCGGGCCCCTACCAGGAACTGGCCCCTACCAGGAACGGGCCCCTATCAGGAAGGGGCCCGTATCAAATAATCTGCAAGGAGCGGGCCCTGTTGTATCCGGGCCCTCGTCCTGACCGGGCCCCATATCATGCCTTTGCCAGCAATGGGTCCCTGCCTCGATCGGACCTGACCAAGACCGGGCCCCTATCCGAAAGGGGCCCGTATATGCAAGGACCGGGCCCTGTTGTGACCGGGCCCTCGTCCTGACCGGGCCCCATGCCACGCCTTTGCCAGCACCGGGCCCCTGCCTCGGTCAGGCCTTTGCAAGATCGGGCCCCTGCCAGGAATGGGACAAAATACGGGTCCTTTTGATGCGGGCCCCGTCAGAAATTTCAGGGGGGGTCAGCCGACCCCTTTGACCCCCCCCCCCCCCCCCCCCTGCGTGCGCCACTGCGTGCTATAGAAAGACAAACAGATTCGTGTTCCTCGTGGTCTTATTGATCATATATGTCATTCTGGGAGAAATCGGAGGTCGTCGCTAAATAAGTCGCTAAATAAGTCGCCAACTTCACGGACATGATCTGGCAGTGGTGGTAGACGCAAGATAAATTTTGCGAACTAGACAGCAATGTGGTGGTAACCCAACATGTGACTTACTGTCACATGCTGGGTGACAATGTGGTGACCATGTGGTGGTAACCCAACATGTGACTTACTGTCACATGTTGGGTGACAATGTGGTGGTAACCCAACATGTGACTTACTGTCACATGTTGGGTGACAACGTGGTGACCATGTGGTGGTAACCCAACATGTGACTTACTGTCACATGTTGGGTGACAATGTGGTGACAATGTGGTGGTAACCCAACATGTGACTTACTGTCACATGTTGGGTGACAATGTGGTGACAATGTGGTGGTAACCCAACATGTGACTTACTGTCACATGTTGGGTGACAACGTGGTGACCATGTGGTGGTAACCCAACATGTGACTTACTGTCACATGTTGGGTGACAATGTGGTGGTAACCCAACATGTGACTTACTGTCACATGTTGGGTGACAATGTGGTGACAATGTGGTGGTAACCCAACATGTGACTTACTGTCACATGTTGGGTGACAACGTGGTGACCATGTGGTGGTAACCCAACATGTGGCTTACTGTCACATGCTGGGTGACAATGTGGTGACAATGTGGTGGTAACCCAACATGTGACTTACTGTCACATGTTGGGTGACAATGTGGTGGTAACCCAACATGTGACTTACTGTCACATGTTGGGTGACAATGTGGTGGTAACCCAACATGTGACTTACTGTCACATGTTGGGTGACAATGTGGTGACAATGTGGTGGTAACCCAACATGTGACTTACTGTCACATGTTGGGTGACAACGTGGTGGTAACCCAACATGTGACTTACTGTCACATGTTGGGTGACAATGTGGTGGTAACCCAACATGTGACTTACTGTCACATGTTGGGTGACAATGTGGTGACAATGTGGTGGTAACCCAACATGTGGCTTACTGTCACATGCTGGGTGACAATGTGGTGACAATGTGGTGGTAACCCAACATGTGACTTACTGTCACATGTTGGGTGACAATGTGGTGGTAACCCAACATGTGACTTACTGTCACATGTTGGGTGACAATGTGGTGGTAACCCAACATGTGACTTACTGTCACATGTTGGGTGACAATGTGGTGACAATGTGGTGGTAACCCAACATGTGACTTACTGTCACATGTTGGGTGACAACGTGGTGACCATGTGGTGGTAACCCAACATGTGGCTTACTGTCACATGCTGGGTGACAATGTGGTGACAATGTGGTGGTAACCCAACATGTGACTTACTGTCACATGTTGGGTGACAATGTGGTGGTAACCCAACATGTGACTTACTGTCACATGTTGGGTGACAATGTGGTGGTAACCCAACATGTGACTTACTGTCACATGTTGGGTGACAATGTGGTGACCATGTGGTGGTAACCCAACATGTGACTTACTGTCGCATGTTGAGTGACAATGTGGTGACAATGTGGTGGTAACCCAACATGTGACTTACTGTCACATGTTGGGTGACAATGTGGTGACAATGTGGTGGTAACCCAACATGTGACTTACTGTCACATGTTGGGTGACAATGTGGTGACAATGTGGTGGTAACCCAACATGTGACTTACTGTGCACTCCCTGCTAGGTATAATGAATCGTTCTTCTCTTCTGATAAAAATTGACATTTGTCTTATTCAGTCCGTATTAACTGATGCATCTTATTCACTCCGTATGAATTAAATTGCAATGGCTTTATAACGGGAAATAGTATGCAGCGACATCGAATCCTTATCGATCAGCGTGATATACACTGTTTTTTTACGGTTACTTTACAAATTATCACTTAGTGTTCCGGTTGCTTCCGCCACGTCACTTTCTCCGTCCGTGTGTGGTCGTGGAGGGGGGAGGGGGAGACCAGGGGGGGATCCGATCACATTCCCTCACAGTCTCGGGTCGATCGGCAGAAAAATGTCCCTCTGTGGCTGGCTGACACGTGCGCGTCTGTTTGTCGCTCCACACCCCCCACACACCCCGCGGCGGGGTACAATGGTACATATAAACCCCCGTCCACCATCACCAGTTACCAGCAGTGGGGCCGACCGAGACACGCCAACATGCCCTCCCCTGCCGCGATAGTGGTGATGTTCGGAGCGCTGGCGACCCTGGCCGCCGCCAGCCGGCCTGCCCGCTGTCTCGGCGGGGTCGACCGTCTCACCGTCTGCGTGGAAACACCGCCGATAGAACCACGTCGCTACGACAACGGCGGTCTCTACGGCGCCGAGTTCTTCAGGCGTAGGTACGGCGCCGGCCGGGCCGTACTCGCTCCACCGCTCGACTACACCAGCCGCTACGACTACGGCGTGCAGACGAGGCCCGTCTATCGCCCTGCACCGCCCGTCTACCAGCCGGTGCAGCCCGTCTACCGCCCGGTGCAGCCCGTGATCCGCCCTGCACCGCCCGTCTACCAGCCGGTGCAGCCCGTCTACCGCCCGGTGCAGCCCGGGATCCGCCCTGCACCGCCCGTCATTCGTCCCGCAACACTGCCCGCCTTTAGACCGTCCCCGCCGATCGCCGTAGATTACGGCTTCGAGCGGCGGTCGGGCTACGCCTTGCCGAGCGTCTACGGCGGCCGTGCTGGCTACGGCGGCCGTGCCGGCTACGACGGTCGTGCTGGCTACGGCGGAGGGTTCCAGCCTGTCGTGGTGGCGCCGAGGCCGTACCCTGCCGTACCTCAGCCGCAGCCAGCTCGGACGGAGGCGGCGAGACCCTTCATCATCCGGCCTCACGTCAGCGGACCACAGTAAGTGCTATCGGCATTTATGAGGTGATTATGATAACAATAGGACGTTATCATGACATCACAATTATGACGTGAATGGCCGCGGCTTTCAGTAGGTTGAGATACAAGTTCATGTCGGGGTTTGAACCATCAGAGGCCCTGAAAGTTGGGGTCAACGCTGTGTTTAGGGAAGTCAAATGGTATGTTTCGTATCCTTTGCTAAAATAATGAACGTTTGAAGGGATTATACGGGTTTCCGTCATGAAAGTAAATGCACTCCTTTGCAGTTGTATGAGCTTTAAACACGTTTAAGACATATAACAGGGACCTCAATGCTCATTTAGTCCATTAGTCCATTATTTCAGCAATGATCAGCGTTAAAACTTGGGCATTTTTCGAGACTAGTATCAGATAACGAATACTTGATCGGCACTACTGTCCACCACTTTTATCTTAAGATAAATTTTAGAGTTTTGAATTATTTGCAAGTCCTACACTGGATCACAAAATTATTATGCAATTAAAAACTGACGGGACTTTGTATTACTACACACTGTTCGTTGAGGTTTTGTGTTTTTGTGGTTTTCTTATCTCTGGCCTTTAGCGTTGAGAATTTGGTGGTGGCGTATTAATTTTTTGGCATGAAAATTCATGAAAAATATAGAATTGTATGGGAAAACTAGGTAACTGCTGCTGTCGTTGGAACAAAACAAGTTTATTTTCTTTCAAATATTGCTTATTTTACCGGAAATATGCCATGAATGAGGTGTTTGTATTAGCATAAAAGAGATGACTGGCTCTGCCTCAGCCGGTCCTGCAGAAAATACGCAGTGGCATCACCGCGCACTTTGGAATGTCCTTACGTGCAGAAGAGGTCATTTCCAGAAAAAAATGTGGCTACCATGGGACTTCTACCACCTTTTATAGGTACGTTTGACTATGTAACTCAATTATTCTGGGAAAACCCGTATAATCCCTTTAATGTGGACCTTACCATGTCCTTGTTCAGTTGGCTGCTGTCGGCTCCTCCGTACACGCTGGCTGATCGGTGCCCGGTGGCGGCTGTAGTCACTGTCTCTGGCCAGCTCACTCATCGCGTTAGCCGGCGCGGTCACAGCTCGCGGCGGGAAGGTCACCGCCGGGGTCAGTTTCATCTGTCCAGCGGGCAGGTATAACTAGTAGCCGCTGACAGCACGGTTAAACCAGCAGTCATCACATTATTATTACTATTTTCGGAGGAAAACCTCCTTCTTTGGGCAGATTGAGAAGAGTTTTGAAGACAAAAGCTTTTGAATGATGTTGATATTTGACCCAGTGTCAAGGTCTTGCTCGGGCTCGAGAAAACGGACATCGAAAAACACACGGATATGTTATGCAAATAAGGTCAGACTGTGACTGCGCAGCAACAACTCAATAATACACAGGATGAATGTCTCCATACATTGTCATCTATTGTATTAATAATTGCAGGTTTCCTGGGCAGATGTCCCAGTAAGATGATTCGCAATTACCTCAATTAGGTACGCCTCATAAGTAAGGTGTAACAGCGCTGTTAACACCGCTTAAGTATGCCTCATAGGTAAGGTGTAACAGCGCTGTTAACACCGCTTAGGTACGCCTCATAAGTAAGGTGTAACAGCGCTGTTAACACCGCTTAGGTACGCCTCATAAGTAAGGTGTAACAGCGCTGTTAACACCGCTTAGGTACGCCTCATAAGTAAGGTGTAACAGCGCTGTTAACACCGCTTAGGTACGCCTCATAAGTAAGGTGTAACAGCGCTGTTAACACCGCTTAGGTACACCTCATAAGTAAGGTGTAACAGCCTGTTAACACCGCTTAGGTACGCCTCATCAGTAAGGTGTAACAGCGTTGTTAACACCGCTTAGGTACGCCTCATAAGTAAGGTGTAACAGCGCTGTTAACACCGCTTAGGTACGCCTCATAGGTAAGGTGTAACAGCGCTGTTAACACCGCTTAGGTACGCCTCATAAGTAAGGTGTAACCGCGCTGTTACCACAACAACGCTGTTAATACCGCTTAGGTACGCCTCATAAGTAAGGTGTAACAGCGCTGTTAACACCGCTTAGGTACGCCTCATAAGTAAGGTGTAACAGCGCTGTTAACACCGCTTAGGTACGCCTCATAAGTAAGGTGTAACAGCGCTATTAACACCGCTTAGGTACGCCTCATAAGTAAGGTGTAACAGCGCTGCTAACACCGCTTAGGTGCGCCTCATAAGTAAGGTGTAACAGCGCTGTTAACACCGCTTAGGTACGCCTCATAAGTAAGGTGTAACAGCGCTGTTAACACCGCTTAGGTACGCCTCATAAGTGAGGTGTAACAGCGCTGTTAACACCGCTTAGGTACGCCTCATAAGTAAGGTGTAACAGCGCTATTAACACCGCTTGGGTACGCCTCATAAGTAAGGTGTAACAGCGCTGTTAACACCGCTTAGGTACGCCTCATAAGTAAGGTGTAACAGCGTTGTTAACACCGCTTAGGTACGCCTCATAAGTAAGGTGTAACAGCGTTGTTAACACCGCTTAGGTATGCCTCATAAGTAAGGTGTAACAACGCTGTTAACACCGCTTAGGTACGCCTCATAAGTAAGGTGTAACAGCGCTATTAACACCGCTTAGGTACGCCTCATAGGTAAGGTGCCCCGTGTCCCGTGTAACAGCGCTGTTTCTCCGCCTCAGGTTCCCGCCCCACCCGGACATCCGGTCCTTCTACCGCGGAGCCAGCATGCTGGGTCGGGGCCGGATCATCACCGACAACAGGAACAACGTCCAGTTCGTGTGTGACTTCAGCCTCACCGGAGTCTCCCCCGCCACCGACGTGCTTACGGTACGGGTCGGGTCACGATACGGGCCACGGTACGGGTCACGGTACGGGTCACGGTACGGGTCACGGTACGGGTCACGGTACGGGTCATGAAGTCGGTGCTGATGGTTCCGGTGACTATCGTGCGTTGTTTACGCTTTTCATCGCTTTGTCGCTGTCATTGTTTACGCTCTTTGAATATTCTTGCTAGGCCGTGTAAGGCATTCGTGTTAGGCATTGTGCTAAGGAGACGACACTATAGTCCAGATTAATGTGATTTGAAAGTAAAAGCATTTTTCTTAGAAGATTAACCAATCAAATCCGCGAAAACGGCATTCAACCACAGTAAACGAAAACTAGCGCGTTCCACATGGCCAGAGCTAGTGACGGGCTCGCTGTGCAGCTGCGTAGTGGCGATTCCCCGGCAGTGTCGGGAGTGTCGGGAGTGTCGGGAGTGTCGGGAGTGTCGGCAGTGCCGGGAGTGTCGGCAGTGTCGGGAGTGTCGGGAGTGCCGGCAGTGTCGGGAGTGTCGGCAGTGTCGGGAGTGTCGGGAGTGTCGGGAGTGTCGGGAGTGTCGGGATCGGGATTGTCGGCAGTGTCGGCAGTGTCGGGAGTGTCGGGAGTGTCGGGAGTGTCGGGAGTGTCGGGAGTGTCGGGAGTGTCGGCAGCGGGAGTGTCGGCAGTCCGCCCCGGTAGCTCAGTGGGAGAGCGCTGGACTTCTGACCTATCCCGGTAGTGGCAGCCCGGGTTCGAGTCGCTTCGGCGCTCACTATTTGCTCCTGACTGGGATGGCCTGCGGCCGGTGGCAGCGGTCGCACTCAAGGTCAGGTGACGTCAGTGAGCGGGGCGGACCGTGTCCAGGTATGTCGGGCACGTAAAACTTTCGTCTCTAAATTCTGCCGGCCAACAGGAATTGCGCGATCGGGTGGTGAGGTCAGGACCTGCGCAACGAGCTCTGCTTAGCGTGGGTCCTGACCTCGGAAATCCATCCACACAAAACATTCGGACTAAATTTATTTATAAATAAAAAAATGTCGGGAGTGTCGGGAGTGTCGGGAGTGTCGGGAGTGTCGGGAGTGTCGGGAGTGTCGGCAGTGTCGGCAGTGTCGGCAGTGTCGGCAGTGTCGGCAGTGTCGGCAGTGTCGGGAGTGTCGGGAGTGTCGGGAGTGTCGGGAGTGTCGGGAGTGTCGGCAGTGTCGGGAGTGTCGGGAGTGTCGGGAGTGTCGGGAGTGTCGGGAGTGTCGGCAGTGTCAGCAGTGTCGGCAGTGTCGGCAGTGTCGGCAGTGTCGGGAGTGTCGGGAGTGTCGGGAGTGTCGGGAGTGTCGGGAGTGTCGGGAGTGTCGGGAGTGTCGGCAGTGTCGGCAGTGTCGGCAGTGTCGGGAGTGTCGGGAGTGTCGGGAGTGTCGGGAGTGTCTGGAGTGTCTGGAGTGTCGGGAGTGTCGGGAGTGTCGGGAGTGTCGGGAGTGTCGGGAGTGTCGGGAGTGTCGGCAGTGTCGGCAGTGTCGGCAGTGTCGGCAGTGTCGGCAGTGTCGGCAGTGTCGGCAGTGTCGGCAGTGTCGTCTCTGATCAGGTCTGTGTTGACTGTTGGTCGCCCTCAGGATGTCGTCTGGCAGAAGGTGGGCCTGATCAGGTCTGTGTTGACTGTTGTTCGCCCTCAGGATGTCGTCTGGCAGAAGGTGGGCCTGATCAGGTCTGTGTTGACTGTTGGTCGCCCTCAGGATGTCGTCTGGCAGAAGGTGGGCCTGATCAGGTCTGTGTTGACTGTTGGTCGCCCTCAGGATGTCGTCTGGCAGAAGGTGGGCCTGATCAGGTCTGTGTTGACTGTTGTTCGCCCTCAGGATGTCGTCTGGCAGAAGGTGGGCCTGATCAGGTCTGTGTTGACTGTTGGTCGCCCTCAGGATGTCGTCTGGCAGAAGGTGGGCCTGATCAGGTCTGTGTTGACTGTTGGTCGCCCTCAGGATGTCGTCTGGCAGAAGGTGGGCCTGATCAGGTCTGTGTTGACTGTTGTTCGCCCTCAGGATGTCGTCTGGCAGAAGGTGGGCCGCCCTGTCTACATGAACAACCCGATGGCGTCCGCCTCGACCTACCCGAACCTGCTCAGCTGCCCCAACACCTACGTCTCCCCCACGCCGACCAACTACGGCTTCAACATCGCCGGGTCAAAGTGAGTGCTAACATATAGGCCGTGAAAGTGCTGCGTGGCGTCCGTAATATATTTTGAGCACGTTTGAATGGTATCTTCGCGATTATAACCATAAAAGCACCATACAAATAAACTCATAAATACCGAGACAAGTAATTTGATGTAAAATTACTCGAAAGCTGGAAACGCCTGAACTTGCATATACAAAAGAAGTTCGAATTAATTGCTAAATCAGTCACCGATAATACCTGGAGCAGCGAGACAGTGCCAGTCTGTTCGAACCTAACCCCACTCGGCCTCCTCGTTTGCAGGACGACTCTGGTGATTAAGAACGCCACGGCGGCTGACTACGGCAAGTACCGGTGTTACGCTACCCGGGTGAGCCGGCAGAGCCCGCAGCGGCGTACTCCAGTGTACATGGAGGTGTACTACACCCCCAGCGGTACCGCCGGCCGCCGCTGAGCGGGCCGAGAGGTACACAGGTACACGGGTACCCGATCTGACCGTACCAAGGTGCACGAGTACATACGTACCGCCGGCCACCGCTGACCGGGTCGAGAGGTACACAGGTACATGCCGGCGCTGGCCGAGCCGGTCTGAATGCCCCGGTACACAGGTACACAAGTACACATTGCGGCGCTGATAAGGCTGGTACCATGTATACCGGTACTGGGTACCAACTGCACCCTGCGCACCTCGCCAGGTCAGATGCAGGTGACCGATTGACTGGCGTCGTTTCTGAATGCTGATTGATGGAGGGGTCAGCATTCGACACTGGACATTGGACGGCTTTGGACGGCGACAGACGGTCCCTGGACATTAGACGGCTTTGGACGGCGACAGAGGGTCCCTGGACATTAGACGTCTTTGGGCGGCGACAGACGGTCCCTGGACATTAGACGGCTTTGGACGGCGACAGACGGTCCCTGGACATTAAACGGCTTTGAACGGCGACAGACGGTCCCTGGACATTAGACGGCTTTGGACGGCGACAGAGTGTCCCTGGACATTAGACGGCTTTGGACGGCGACAGACGGTCCCTGGACATTAGACGGCTTTGGACGGCGACAGACGGTCCCTGGACATTGGACGGCTTTGGACGGCGACAGACGGTCCCTGGACATTTGACGGCTTTGGACGGCGACAGACGGTCCCTGGACATTATACGGCTTTGGACGGCGACAGATGGTCCCTGGACATTAGACGGCTTTGGACGGCGACAGACGGTCCCTGGCGGCACCCGATGTACCTCTGAGCAGGCATCTAGTAGACTAACTTAGTCTCTTGTAGTCTCTAGTATAGAGGTCTCTAGTAAGGAATAGAGTGGATAGAACAGAGTCTGGACTTCAGTTCACCAATGAGCCAGCCGTCGTTACGGACTGACTGTGCAACCTTGTCGTTTGTAAAATGTGTTACTTTTAGCGATAGTTCACACATTGGGAAGTATACGTGGCGGCACCCGATGTACCTCTGAGCAGGCATCTAGTAGACTAACTTAGTCTCTTGTAGTCTCTAGTATAGAGGTCTCTAGTAAGGAATAGAGTGGATAGAACAGAGTCTGGACTTCAGTTCACCAATGAGCCAGCCGTCGTTACGGACTGACTGTGCAACCTTGTCGTTTGTAAAATGTGTTACTTTTAGCGATAGTTCACACATTGGGAAGTATACGTTGCGCTGTAGTACTCATAACTTATATGTTTAGAATAGTGACTACATATATATATATATATATATATATATATATATATATATATATATATATATATATATATATGCATGTTTACGTGCATGTGTTAGCAGGTGTTGTAAGCAACGAGATCAATTAAACGATCGTGTTTTATTGTGTTGGTAGTAGCGATAGGTAGGTAGGTAGGTAGGCAAGTGCAGTAATAAAATTACATCACTTGCACGGTTAGATAGGCGGGATAAATGGGTGAACGTCTTAAAGTCCCTTTCTGTGGGGCATTAACTTGTATTGCGAGTTAATATACGTGCTCGCAAACTTGTATTGCGACTAGTATGCAGTGTGCTCGTTACAAAGGTTAACATACGTATCACATGTGCGTCTTGTAAACTTCCCATACCAGCAATAAAATCACCAACAAAACATTGTTTGATTTGAGTCACACCTTAGTCGGCGTTTTATAACAATGAGCTTGTATCTACATTTGACCCAATACCCACCACCGCAATCCATACAGACTTTACTCTCCCTGAGGGCACACCCCTCACTGCTCTGCCTCGCTTGCAGTCACCACCTCCCTCTCCCCCTCTCCCCTCCCATCCTCTGCCTCCTCCACCACTCTGTCCGGCTCTGTCTTCATCAGAGCACTGCGGTAGAGACCCCCAGGTACATACCGGGACAACTCCACCTCCATTGAGACCGACCTCGAACTGCCTGTGCGGCCCACACAAATGTAGCGCCCCTCGTCGGCCGGGCCAGGCCGGGTTAGCGTCATAGTGGACCAGCCGGGACCCTGGGTGACCCAGCAGGAGACCGGCAGACCTCCAGCGGGACCCGCAATTTGCCGCCGCCGCCGCCGCCGAGTCCGGCTGTCCGGGCAGCGGTACCAGGGCCGTCCGCCGCAGCCGCCCCCCGCCCCCGCCGCCGCCGCAGCCAGCGCCGCCGCCGCAGCCCGAACCGAAGCCAGAGCCGAAGGAGCCTCCGCCTCCGCTGTAGCCGAGGCCAGAGCCGAAGCCAGAGCCGAAGCCAGAGCCGAAGCCAGAGCCGAAGCCAGAGCCGAAGCCAGAGCCAGAGCCAGAGCCAGAGCCAGAGCCGAAGCCAGAGCCGTAGGAGCCTCCGCTGTACCCAGGCCGGCTACCAAAGCCAGAGCCGCTGGAACCGAGGTAGTCATCCCGTGCGTACCCTCCACTGAAGCTTCCTACACTGCTGGAGCCGTGGCTGTCATAGAACCCACCTCCGCCGTTGCCATAGTAACCGCCGTAGTTGTTGCCATAGGAACCACTACCGAGATTATTGTACCGGCCGTTGTAGTAACCTGACCCGCCGTAGCCTGCTCCGGAGTTGCTGCCGCCGCTGTACCCGCCGTAGCGACCGTCGTAGCGACCCTCGTAGCGGTCCCTGAAGCCGGCGTTGACGCTACCGATGCTGACGTGAGACGCTCGGTCGGAGAACCCGCCGTCGGTGTTGTAGCGGTCGTCCGTGTAGGAAGACCAGCCGCCCTGAGAGCCGCGGAAGCTGCTGTCGGCTTTCCTCCAGACAATGTTCTGGGAAGAGCGGTACATACAGTGAGACCATCGACGACCATCTGAAGGAAAACTGGCTGCTTAATCGGGCTGCAGAAGTCTCTGTAGTCTCTGTAGTCTCAGAAGTCTCAGAAGCGCGTATAGGGCTATGGGGAGACAGCATGGGGAGGAGTGTGTTATTTTGAACTGATCTGCAGAAGTGTGAGGTTATGCCAAAGTTGGTTTGATATAGCCGGAGTCGGATTCGGAATGGTAGTCAGAGTCGATGAAAGTCATGAAGTCCGTAGCGCTGACTGCCGGTACCTACAATACCGAAGTTACGCCATCACGTTTCACAATGCAGCATAAACATAAACGTTCCATTCTCACAACAATTAAACATAAACGCTCCATTCTCACAACAATTACAGCATGCGTCTAAAAACCAGCCAAGCCTTTCGAGACACTTCTTTTTCCGATGGCTTGATATGCAAAACAGAGAAATTAGCCTCCAAAAAGTTCGATGGCACTTGTTCCGGGATTAACGACCCTCCAGCGGCGGCGCAAAAAGCAGTGCTGCCCACGAGACACCACCTTCCCATGTCTGATGTCACGGTGCGCTGGGGTCAGACACCGTTACCCACCCACCCCGTCACACAACTCCTACACTCGCCACTCCAACCGACACTCCATTTAATCACTATTTAGTATTCTCATTAACAGGGGCGGAGGGGGAGGCAGGGGGAGCATCTTCCCACCACTCAAGAAGTGTGGGGGGGGGGGGAAGAGCAAGCATATAGTTTTACCCCCCCCCCCCCCAGAAGTTTGTAAGAGAGGCCCTCCGGAAATATCTTCTTTTTTCCTTTTTTGGGGGATACAAAATTTATCGAGGGCCCTGAATGTGCCCTCGATCAGCCTGAGCAGCTCTTGGTCGGTCCTCGGTCGTCCTGAGGGAGTCTTCGGTCTGTATATGAGATAGTCATCGTCCGGTTTGAGGGAGCCCTCAGTCCAGGTGGAGAAGAGGGCCCTCAGTCCTAAGAGGGGGTCCTCACGCTCCGGGGGCCCCTGGGCCCTGGAGATTGCTTTGCCCCCCCCCCCATCCGAAAATGCAATCCGCCGCCACTGCTCCCAACACTTGACAGCGCTCGGCAGTCACCTCTACACTCGTTCTCTGGCCACCAGCTAACTCACCATCTACCAACTCTTCCGCTCAACAATTCATTCCATGTCGCACTCCCGCTACTCCGCTTAGCACTGTTTTAAATACTGAACCGACTCGGTGTGACTCTGGACCCGCAGCAGCTGACTCACCGTCACGACATCGTTGAAGCCGGATCGGCCGGTCTGGGAGAAGTCACAGGTCAGCTGTATCCCGCCCGAGGGCACAAACGTGACCTGACCTCGCCCGATGCTGCGGGACAGGTCACTGTAGCCACCCTCTCCGTACCACTGACGCTGTCGGAAAGGAACCATACATAGAGAATTAGACGTTTAACATATTCGTATCCGAATGCAATGCAGTAAATTCATCTTAGCAGTTTTTACGGTGAAATAGTGAGATGGAAGCGTTAAGCAGATTTGACACATCTTTTGCGTGAGTTTAGCGCGAAATGCATTCCATTTGAATGACAAGTCCTGCACGTGCACATAATTTGTTAGGAAACTGGCACCAAAAGCATATGGACCTATGGTCAAAAGCTTTCATCGCTTATTGGGGAAGTGCATTTCTCCTACTGCAGTGGGAGAAACTGTCTGTGACAGAAAACAGAAACTGTGCACTGTCGCTCGTTATCTAATAATAAGTATAATAAGTAACATACATTTTGATTCGTTCACAGAGTGACTAGAAATAGCATGGAACAGATACACAATACCCAAAACAATATCCATTTTTCGGGCATATAAATCGAAACACACCAATCAGACTTGTAACGACTCAATATTTTTTTAGTCGACTCAAGTCTGACTCAACAGCCGAAGAACTGACTCGACTCTAGACTCAAGTGCTGTTTCAAAATAAATGAATCGACTCAATTCTTGACTCAAGTGCTGTTTTTTAATTGAATTGACTCGACTCTTGATTCAAGTGCTGTTTTGAAAAAAAAATGAATCGACTCAACTCTTGACTCAAGTGATGTTTTAAAAAAAAAAATATTCGACTCGACTCTTGACTCAAGTGCTGCTTTACAAATTGAATCGACTCGACTCATGACTCATCCAAAAATGTCTGACTCATGAGCAACTCGGTTACAAGTTTGACACAATTGAACAAAGGATTGGTGTCAGACTTGTAACCTCAGACTTGATGAAAAAGTTGAGGAGAGAGGGAGAGAGGGAAGGGATAAAGGGCCATTGGCCACACTCACCCAGGAGCTGCCGGAGCCCCAGCTGGAGTCATCACAGTGGTAGAAGTATCCCTGAGAGTCTCGACAGTAGCTGCTGCGTCCCGTTTGGCCCCAGGTCAGGGCCAGCAGTACCGCCGGTACTAGCAGTCGACACAGCATGGCGGACAGGCGACGCTGCAGGTCGGAGCGGCCTGAAGTCGAGGCGGCCGCTCCAGAAGCTGGAGACGGTGACGAACGGACGGCTACTGAAGCTGGAGACGGTGACGAACGGACGGCTACTGAAGGGTGGATATTGGAGAGCAACTTAGATGGGTCCAAGGAAATTCCTGTCTGAAGAACACACTGCCAGGCCACTGACGTAAGTGGCTAGGGAGAGAAGCTGCGACGATGTTCGACAGCTCGAAAAGTGTTCCGACAGTATCTAACACTGTCAGTCAGTGCCAACAGTTACTGTCCCTCAAGCTCGGAAGTCCAGCTCCCTAGCCAGCAACTCAACTGACAGTAGCAGGTGCCAGGTGATACTGACGCTCTGTTCAAGTGGCACCACTTTTAATGCAGACACCGGACCACTGGACCACTGCCGCCGCGTCCGTCTCCGGGGTCGGGGCGTCGCTCGGACCGTTCTAAGTGCTGGGTGTCGGCAGGGGGAGGAGCTGGGACAAGGTGTCGGTCGCCGGCACAGGGTGCTTACGGTG